>JABUQX010129677.1:22500-37500 GCA_015478945.1 Trachelipus rathkii
TATCCGCGTGCTGCTATATCTTTATATATATATATATATATATAACATAACATATATTTATATATATATATATGACATAACGCCATATATATATATATACTCTATATATATAATAATATAATAGTAATAATAACCCAATAATAATATAATATGCACATAATAATATAATATATATATATATATATATATATATATATATATATATATATATATAATATATAACAACTCCATACATACGTATATATATATATAATATATATATATATTTTATATAATAATATTTAATAATATAATATATATGTATATATATATATAACTCATATAATATATATATAATATATCTATAATAATAATAATATACATAATAATATTAAAAATACTAATAATCTGGATCCAAAATATTAGTGTTTAATAAAGCATATATATATATATATGAAATCTATATAATAATATAACTTAATATATATATGCTCACCATAGCATATATATCTTATATATATAATAACACTTATATATATATATATATATATATATAACCAATAATATAATAATAACCAATATATATATATATATATATACTTGGAATATATAGATATATATATATGCCTCTATAGCATAACTCCTTCTTTCTTTATATGCTCAACCAATAATATAATATATAGCAACAATAATAATAATAATATATAATATATATATATATATATGTATATCAGCAACAATATTAAATATATATAACTTGATTATTCTAAATCCGTATTCAGCAGCGAATCAAAGCAGAAAGGAAATTCTCAAGATCAAAACTTAAAATATATTAAAAAAAGCAGAGTTTTAAGCCTAATAAAATTCTTATTTTTAATGAAAAAATGCTGAATAACATTATTTTGTAAAAATTCTTCTTAAATTCTTAAGACTTTTTTCTTATCTGGGGAAAGAAGGTCTCACTTTCATAATAATCATTTTCATCTTCTTGAAATTCTTATACAGTTTTTCTTCTCTAATGGAAGTCTTATAATTAAATATTCTCTCTCTCTCTCTCTCTCTCCTATATCTATATATATATATATTTTGTATATGTATGTAATAATAATAATATATATATAATATGTATATATATATAATAATAATATATATATGTATATGTATATATAATAATAACCAATATATATATATATATATAATATATATAGTATATATAACCAATATATATATATATATATATATATATGTATGTATGTAAGTATGTATATATAACCAATATATATATAATATATATATATATATATTATGCTATATATATATGTATATATATAATAATAATATATATATATAATAATAATATAATATATATATAATAATAATATAATATAATATATTCTACAATATATATATATATATAGGTGAAATTTGGTTTAAAGCCACAACTCATATCTCAAAAACTACAATAGCTACAGGAAAGAATACATTGCTGGAATGCTAGTTACAATTTTAGTGCGGAAAAGGTAAAAAAAAAAAAAAAAAAAAAAAAAAAAAATATTTCAAAAACTAAAATAGCTAAAGCAAAAAGGAATACATTTTTGGAATCCTGGTAAAATTTTAGATAGGAAAATGTAAAAAAAAAAAAAAAAAAAAAAAATTATTGTTAATAATTATATTAATATGGTTAGAGAGCCTATTTAGAGATTTTTTGGTTATTCGTTAAAATAAATAAGACTTTCTATTAAATTTTGCTTTTTTTATAAAGGCTGCAAGGCAGGAGTCGGGTTCTCTCGGCCTTCCGGGGGAGCTACGGGGTAGGACTAATTCTCCCCTCCGGGGAGGCCGGAACCCCCGCTCTTTGGTATTTGGGTGACGCGGGGGTTCCTCCGCCCCTCCCCTACGGGGTATGGAAAACGTCCCCCCCTGTGTTCCCCGTCGGCTCGAGCCCCCTACATTGCCGTGTAATACCTTACAAACAATTTTTATATATATATAATTGTATAACCCTTATATATATATATATACACTATATATATATATATAATAATAACCAACCCTTATATATATATATATATATATAATAATATATATATGTATATATATAACTTAACTTTCCAACAACCATATATATTATGTCCCTGCTCTAAGAATGAGCAAATATTTTATTTAATTTATTTATAAATTTTTTTTTTTTGTTTTCTTTTCCCTAGCTAAAATTTTACAAGGATTCCAAAAATGTATTCCTTTTTCGCTGTAGCCATTGTAGTTTTGAGATATGATTTTTTCTTTTCTTTTTTTTTTTTTTACAGTTTCCACAATAAAATTTTATGGGATTCCAACAATGTATTCCTTTTCCCTGTAGCTATTGTAGTTTTGAGATATGGATTGTGGTTTTAAACTTTAAGCCAAATATCACCATATAACATATATATATATATATATATATATATATATATATATATATATATATACACAAATGCGCAAAGAAGGCTAAGATACAGAAATAAGGATAATAATTATATATATCACGCTGTGCTATTTGCCTTCTTCTTCGCTTCGTGTTGTATGAAAAAATCGTTGCATGTAAACACATAACAAAAAAGCCAGCATTGTTGCATGTAATAACTCATATACATATATGTACATATATCATATATGTAACATATATATTTAATATATATGTATATATATACATATACTTTATATATATATATAATATAATAATAATAATAATATAACCAGCAATAATAGCAATATGTATGTATATAACCAATAACCATATATATATATATCATGGGGGAGCAGGAGGAAGGAGAGAGAGAGAGAATGTTAAATGAATAACATATGTAAATTGAAATTAATCAAAGAATTTATGATATGCATATTAAAAAGTATTTCCATATTTTATTAATTATAACACTAAATGATATGCTGTAATTTTAAAATAATATATTTTATATATTGAATATTTATTTAATTTTCATAATATTTTTAATGTTCAGTTACACATATATAATAATAATTTAAAACATTAAAAGCTGTACTTAAAAATAAGAGTGAAAATAAAATAAAAATAATAAATAAATAAAAAAAAAAATTCAGTACTGAAAATTAGTTTTTAATATTCTTTCAAAAAAATTATTTTTTAAATTTTAAAGTAATCAAAATATTAAATGTGACAGGAAATTTATAATGTAATGAGATGAAATGAGACACAATAGCGTTAAATGAGATTTAATGTGATGAAAAGAACAAAATAGGATAAAAGCGATGTAATCGGATAAAAAATGTGATAAAATTAGTCGGCCGTATTTTAATGTTCCATAAACGTTTTTTTTTATGGTGACGTCATCAAAGTAATTATAATAAAAAGCATGATGGTGTTTTGTAGAATTAACATAATCGCAAAATATTAAATATCAAGTTATCAGAAAAGAACGACATGATTATGCACGTCACACCAAACAACAAAGCAACGTAGATTTTTTATGTCTGTTTGTTACAAATACGAGAACAAGTGAGAGAGAGAGAGAGAGAGAGAGAGAGAGAGAGAGAGAGAGAGAGAGAGAGAGAGAGAGAGAGAGAGAGAGAGAGGTATTGAATCGGTGATTCTGAGTTCAGATTGATAATCATATTTTCCTACAACGCCCATATTTTATGTAATCCGAGCTCCTCCCGTTCCTCACATTTTTCCATTTTCCTCCTCAGCTCCTATTATTAAAATATTCTATGCCACCTTCTGTGTTTTGAAATTTGTTAATCATGCATAAATAAATGTTAATTAACGATTATCTTTTCTCCTTTCCTCTTGATTGGGATAACAGTGAAGTTTCACTGACGGAGTTACTTCCCCTGCTCTCCATCCACCCAAAGCTAATTGATATTAAGTTATTTCCATAGAAAGGTAAGTATCTATTTTAAAGTTAACATTTGCCCCAGTTTCTTCCTTTTTCATTTATGGGATTCAAAACTCTCTTTATTGAACTAACAATAATCACCCAACATAGAATTGTAGTTCCTTTGATATATGCTATTTATAACTGAGATCTACTGGTGAAAACCCTCACCATACTCATCGCTTACATCCCAGAGTTAGTAGGGAAGAAGTCAAGGTAAGAATGTAAAAATTCACAGCTATGTGTATCCAATTTTCCCTTAACCTTAAATATAAAAATAAATGTAGGAAAGTGCATATAGCAAATCTCTTCGCTAGTGCATCGATCAAACATTCACTAGGCAAAATATAAATTGTCAGCGTGGCTAATACAAAACATTTTTATTTATCTGAATAAATAAACAATGAAAGCAATTATGGTATACCAGCTCTAACAATTGAAAATTAGTAACTTAATAAATTTGCAGCAAATCACCGTATAAATGTCAAGGAAAGGATTGGGTCATATTCTTGAATTCGTGCATTTGATATAACAATCTCCATTAACAAAGGATTTTCTTCGGCCCCAAAGACATGGAGGATATTTCGGGATATGTTATATGCTGTGATATTTAGATTGAAGAGTGTCTCGAGTGAATGAGGGGTTGATTGATGAAGAACAGGTGCATTTAATAATAATATATAAATAGCCATATATGTAATAACAACCTTAATATATGTATATATATATATAGTAACAGCTTAATAACAATATAATAATATATATATATATATAATAATAATAATAATATATACCTTATATATATAATAATAACACCAACATATGTGGGCATGCATATTTTAACATATATATGTATATATAATATAAAAGGATATATATATATATATATATATATATATATATATATATAGGCAGATTTAATATATATACATATATATAATAATAACAATATTTATAATAATAATAATAATAACATATATGTATATATAAAAATAAATGTATATATATATTATATATATGTATAATAATATATGTATGTATATATCTTCTTATAATATTCAACAACCTTAATAACCAGCCAGTAATAATATCAATAATATGTACTGTATATATTATATATATATATATATATTTATGTATATAAATATATACTTATACATATGTATATGTATATATAATAATAATATACATAATAATCTCATATATACATATTTATATATACTAGTAATAATAATATATAATATCATAATAATAATATATATGTAACAATAGCTATTAACAACAATAATATATATATATATATATATTAATAACCAACTAATTTTAAAAAGGTTAAAAAATTACGTAAGAGTTAGTTTATTTAAGAATAAATACGCAATTTGGAATTCATATACGTAAGAATTCTTGCTTGTGAATAATTTGCATGAGTTTTCGATACTGTGAATAAGTTTAGAAATAAATATAATTTATAAGGTAAGTTTTCATTGAAATTATATGTATTAAAAGTGGTCTTTCATTATGCATAACGAGGTATTCCACATTTGGTTCGCGGTATTCGAGATTTAAATACTGAATAATAATAATAATCAATTCCCTCAATCAAGTCCTCCGGGACTTCCGGTTATTGCACATTTTATCTCTAAACACTTATTTTAGGTGGAACAATTTTCCATACAAAATATAAGGAAGGAGAGGATCATTATTGATTACGTTACACATTTCTAATATATATATATATATATATATATATATATATATATATATATATATATATATATATATATATATATAAATATATAAAAAGAAATACTCTGCTATATATATTTATATAAATTTTATATTTATGAATTTCACGGGTACATTTCATTTCTTCTATTAAATAAATATGGTAATAGTTCGGTTTAAGGTAATGTGTCAGATATCGATATTTTAGAAAAGATAATCGATTTTATAATAATCCCACCATGCAACGTGCCAAGTGTTCCCTCAAAATAATTTAGTATTGGAATGGTTGGTAATGATTTTTTATTTTAGGTAAAGAAAAATTAAAAATTTGATTTGCTATAAATTTTATTTTTTGAGCTTCAAATTGATTTATTTTCAAATTCATTTTATTTAATTTTTTAGTTTATTTCGACGTAAATATTTATTATTTGTGTCCACAATAAGTGTTATATATATATATATATATATATATATATATATATATATATATATATATATATATATATATATATATATATATATATATATATATATATATTATTTTGTGTAAAAAATAAGTTTTATATATATATATATATATATATATATATATATATATATATGGTCAGATTTTTTTAATGCTCACAGTATGTAACTAGAGAACGGCAGGTCCTACAGTAAAACAAATTATATATTTGGAATCAGCGGAAAATTCTAAGGATGGGATTTACAATTTTTTTTTTTTTTTTTTTTGGGCTCAAGCCGACGGGGACAGAGGGGGACGTTTCATACCCCAGGAGATGGTCGGAGAGATTGCGACACCCAAAGACCAAGAGCGGGGTTCGGAACCATCGGAGGATTAGTCCCACCGTCGTCCTCAGGAGGCCAGAGACCCCGACTCCTGCCATCTTTGCGATTTTACCCTATAGTATTCCTTTAGTTAAAAAAAGAATAATTTTACTTCCAAAAAAACTTTGGTTTTTTTTAACTAAAGGGATACCATAGGGTAAATCGCAAAGATAGGGAGTCGGGGTCTCTCGGCCTCCCGGTGGACGACGGGGGGACTAATCCCCCCTCGGGGATGGTCTCCGGAACCCCCGCTTTGTGGTGTCGCGGGGGTTTCTCCGACCATCCCCTCCGGGGTATGAACCGTCCCCGTCAAACAAGGCCCCTAAATGGGGAAATAATTTTAAAATATTTTCGATGAATAAGCAACAAAAAAAAAAAAAAAAAAAAAAAAAAAAAGTTAAATCCCATCCTTAGAATTTTCCGCTATTAAATGCTAATTTGTTTACTGTAAGGCTGCTCGATCTAGTTACATGCTGTATTTGATAAGGCCCTGTCAATAATAATATATATGTATATATAATAATATAATATGTATATATATATTAGCATACCTTCTAATATGTAACATAACCTTAATATGTAGCCATAGCAATATCAATATAATAATAATAATATATATATATATCCCCCTACTGAATGTGATAATAATATATATATATATAATAACAATAATAATATTTATAATATAATAACCATATATATATATATATATATATATATATAACTAATAATATATATACCATATATGTATATATATCAGCCAACAATATATAACGCTCATTCAAATGTTTGAATTTTAAATTGCACTGTAATTTTATTTTAAATAATACATTTAAAGTTAATATATACGTAACTATATAAACAAATATTTCTTTTTTGAAAAAATTATTTAATAATGTAAATTTTGCCAAAGCCAGTGCCACTCTTACGTGTTCGAACAAACCATATTTTATATATGGGTAACAACAATATCCAATAACCTACGATTATCGGAAAAAACAATCGATATTTGATAACATTACCTCAAACCGAACTATTACCATATATATATATAACTTATATATATATATTGTTAGAATATATAATAACAATAATAACTAATAATATGTAATAATAATATATCACATATATATATATAATATATAATAATAATAAATGTTTTATAGTAATATATAATAATAATAATAATATAATATATATAATATAACAATAATAATATATCATAGTAATGAGGTATATATTTGGTAGGTATTCGAGATTTAAATCTGTAAAAATAATATATAAGAACATATATAATATCTATAATCTTTTATATATTTTATCATAATACATTGAAAAAATAACAATGAACTATTTTTATGTATTTATATATATAATATAATAATAATAGTCATTATTGATTAATGTTACATTTCTAAATATATATATATATATATATATATATATAATAATATATTGATCTATGTTACATTCTCTTTAGATATATATATATATACTATATATATATATATATATAAATATTAAAATCCGATGATGATAAAGCTCTCTGTGAATCAAAACAGTCGATAAGAGTGAGTCAAATTTGAAGACTTTATCATCGTGATTTGAATCATTCATTTAATTAACAGCTTTCCACGCCATAGGTTTCAATCAATTTTTCTTGTGTATTTCTAATTCAATTGCAGCTTTATACAGTATACTGCAGAGTAAATTATGTTAGGAGAGGATTGTTGTTAACACACACAGTATATATGTATATATATGTATATATATATATATAATATATATATATATTAATATATATGTAATAATATGTATATATATATGCTTTATAATATGCTCTTCTTTCTTCTAACAATATATAATATATGTATATATGTATATGTATGTATATATATATATAATAGCAACCTTAATATATATATATAACACCATATAACTAACAAATAATAACAACAACTATATATATGTATATATATGCATATACATATATAATATAATAATAATATATATATGTAATAATATATAAATATATATATATATATATATATATGTATATATATTTATATACTCAATATATATATAATAATATATATATATATATATATGCTATGTATATGCATATGTATAAAATAGTTGCTATTATTATTATATTTATTATATTTAATATATATATATATATATATATATATATATATATATATATATATATATATATATATATATATATATATATATATATATATATAATATCTTCTCTGGTGGGCAAAGGCCGGAAGCCTACCAAATTGCACCAGAGTTGAAGCAAGTTTCCAAATCTAGTCAGCTTAAAGGCCGACATGTCCCGATACACTGCGTTTGAAAGTGTGAAAGTTAAAGGTAGTTGGGAAAATAGATTAAGGGAATGTGTTTCAGCCTTTACCAGTAGAGTACATGTAAGATTGAGCGTAGCAGTTAAGTCTAAGGTCAGAGGGTTGAATAGATAAATTACGAGAACTGTGTAGAATTTTGTGTCGTGTACGAGCCCTTGTCAATGGAGGGTATGTGACTGGAGAGTTCAGAAGAAGAACAGTGTCCATTGTAACAGCGACATAATAAAGAGAGTGTTGCAACAATTCGACCGGTTGAGAGACTCTCTCTCTCTCTCTCTCTCTCTCTCTCTCTCTCTCTCTCTCTCTCTCTCTCTCTCTCTCTCTCTCTCTCTCTCTCTCTCTCTCTCTAGACTATAGAGAGATAGTGAGAGTAGGAGAGTTGATAAGATGAAATTCTCAAGATTTCACCTTTTCAAAGAGAGCTGTGTGAGTGGAACCACTACAGATATGTGGGACATACTCCATGCAGGTGGCAAACGACACTCCTATAAAGAATAAGCAACTAGGGTGGAGTAAAGTTATTCTGAAGATACCTCAGAACACCAAAGTTTGTTGAAATAGAGTTTTTAAATGATGCTTCCAATTAAGCTCGAAAAGAAACACCAAGAATATAAAGGCAAGGTCAAAGATTTGTGTTTTATGTTTCCGAAGATCTTATAGTTATAGGTCATTATTCATCCATTAAATCTATAAATAGTGGTGTTCCTCAGGGTTCTGTTCTTTCTCCAACTCTTTTTCTACTTTTCATTAAAGACCTTTCCTCTATTACTTCTTCACCTATTCATTCCTATGCTGACTACTCTAAGCTTTCATTTTGATAGGTTAGGTTTAGATTTACGGCACCGTGGATTCATCCAGCCCGCCGCAGGCGTTAGGGCTAGTTCAGGTTATTATAAGTTTAGTTAAGTATACACCGCTTTTACGGTGTATACCTAACTAACCTAACCCCATCAAAACTTAGTTTGTGCTAGAAGGGCAGCCTTGGACCAACTAACTTATGATGTTTTCGAATCTCTAATTGGGGCATTGATAACATGGTAGTTTTCAATGACAATAACTCATTTCCTTCATCTTTCAACTATATATATACCTTATATATATATATATATAATATATATATATATATATATATATATATATATATATATATATATATATATATATATATATATATATATATATATATTTATATTTTTTTTTTCATCATTTAACCCTGTTCTTTTAATGTGTATTGACCTGTCAGGTGTCGCCTCTGCAGAACCTCCTCCAGTGACTTCTATCTTCGTACAATCTTCCCTCCTCCACATCTACCATAGACATTCCTCTGACGTTCATCGCATCCTCCACTTCATTCTTCCATCTTTTCTTTGGTCTGCTCACAGGTCTACGGCCCACTGGCGTCTACTCCAGCATCTTTCTTGGTCCAGTTCCCTCTTCCATTCTCTTCAGGTGCCCATACCATCTCAGTTGATTCTGTTGTATTTGTTCAGTAATTGATCCAATTCTCAGCTCTCTCCGTATTTCCTCACTTCTCCGCCTATCTCTCAGGGTAACTCCCTCAATCAATCTCAGCACCCTCATCTCCGCCGCCTCCACTCTTCTCATCTGTGTTGTATTTAGTGCCTAACATTCTGATCCGTACACCAGTAATGGTCTCAGTATTGTTTTATAAATCACCATTTTTACTTCTCTTGGAATAACTTTTTTTCCGTATTGGATATAATGCCCCTACGTACTGAGACCACTTCTTTATCTTCTCACCTATCTCCTCTCCCTGTCCTCCCCTCCCCTCCATCATCACTCCCAAGTATTTGAATTTATCCACCTGCTGTAGTCCTCTTCCTTCTATATTGATGTTCAGTTCTGTTCTTTCTCTAGCTATTCTCATTACTTCCGTCTTCTCCGTGATCATCTTCATGCCTATTTCTCCCATTTGGACATTCCATCTGTTCAACATTTCCTGCAGATTCGCCCCCCTCTGCTATCAATGTTATATCATCTGCGCATCCACCTGTCTACATATTCTCTTCAGTCCATAATAATATGAATAGGGGAGGCAAAAGCACACTGCGCAGTCTCACTCCTGAACTCATCTCAAACCATCCATCCTCTCTTACTTCTCCCCTTATCTTATTTCTTGTACCGCAGTATGTACTTTTTATTGCTCTTTTTAGTTTTTGTGGTACTTCATACTCCTGTTCGTTCAATGCTCGCCATAGTCTTTCCTTATCAATCCTATCAAAGGCTTTTTTAAAGTCCATATATACATATATGTATACTATGTAATATATGGCATATAATATGTAATATATAATATGTATATATTATAATATATATATATATATATAACAATAACAATAATAGCAATAATAACAACAATATGCTCAGATAATAATAATATGTATATATATATATGGATATACATGTATAGTATGTATATATGAATGTAATATAATAATAGCAATAATAATAATATATATATATATATATATATATAATAATAATAATAATAATAATATATATATATATTTATAATATATAATATATATATATAATCTTTGCATAATAATAATAATAATATAATATGAGATTTACAAGCCTTTTCCAATTTCCTAAAGGTACCAACATAGCCAGCCATATACAATAATAATATGTATATATGCAGCTAATATAATATATAGTATATATGTATTTTATAATAATAATAATAATAATATGTAATAATATGTAATAATAATAATAATAATAATAATAATAATATATATGTAATAATAATAATAATATGTATATGTAATAATATATAACTGTAATAATAACAATATATGTATAACATATGTGTACACACTTAATATATGTATGTGTTGTATATAACAACGAAGCAATAATAATATACAATATTTCTCTATCCAATAATATCAGTGATGAGAATGAGAAGATAATAATAATAATATATAATAATAATAATATATGTATATGTATATGTTATCAATATAATAACTATATGTTTGCTTAACCCAACAACCAGCCTTATATACAATAACCAACAATATATATACTATAGCATATAACTCTTAGCCATGTAACATGCTATATGTAATAATATATAACAACAATAACCATATACATACATGCCCCGCCAATAATATTTTGTAATTTATGTATGTATAGCATGTTAATATATCATAACCATATGCCAGCCAGCCAGCAATAGCCCAGCTGTATATGCTCAACCAGCAACAACCAGCTGTAACCATGTAGTAACTAATAGTAACTTAACAGCCAGCAATATAATAATATATATATAATATATGTAGTAATAATAATAATATGTATATGTATGTATTAAAGTATATATATGGCAATCTTCACTTCTTTCTTTCTTCTTATATATATATATATATTTATATATATATATACTCTTTATATATATATATAAACTACCTTTTAACGTGCTTTATCCCCTATGCAGGGTGGCACAGGGACCACAATCGAACTTTAAGGCCGGCTATCCCAAACCAGCACCACCAACATGTTCGCAGTCGAGTTTTAATTCTTGCCCCCAGGTAGATAAAACTCCAACTGCTATATATATATATATATATATATATATATATATATATATATATATATATATATATATATATATATATATATATATATATATATATATATATATATATATATCTATATTTTCGTACTATAGCACTAACTATATATATATATACTCTATATATATATATATATATACATATACGCCTGTGTACGGATTCTCATTATTTCGTTGTTTGTTTTCTTTTCTTTCAATGCTATAACCTTATTATCACCCTTATACTTGCAACAATATGGAGAAGGAGTTAAAATATACGCAATTCGTTTTCTAATATATATTTGCACACAACTTAAAATAATAAAATGCCTTTCCATCTCACTTCAACTTTGTAAAAAATTCAATTGTTAAAAAATATAACACCAAATCTATTCGAAGAACAGTCATTAATTTTCTTACGAGGTAAATTTTCCTTAACTAGCAACCTGAGTAACCTGTTCTCACTGATAAAATCCGTAATAATTTTTTACAAACCTTTAAGTAATATATTCACCTTCCTTAGTGTATCAATTCCAATTTCAATTATTATACTAATAAAAACACAACTTACAAACAGCCCGGCCTTTAAACTGCACCTAGTAACATCAAACCCTGTTTTCGTTCCTCTTTGGATTCTCCTTCGAATACAAATCTCGGTCGACCCACTTCGCTGCTCCAGATGACTGTTTCCTTCCGTAAACCCGTTACTCGTCTTTCTGGCCAACCCCTCATGGATCTCCTTCAACTTGCACGAGTCGATCCCGCAGATTTCCTATGACAAAGCTTGATGTACCGGCAATCAGCTCTAGACTCGTCCCCTAAAAATACATAAATTTTATGGTTAAAACCAATCCTTTCTTAATTCCTATTTTTAAAATATAACTTTATTTCAGTCTACTTACCGATTATTCTTCGGGTTTCACGAACTTTCCTTGCCTGGCTAATCCAATTGATTTAAACGACTTTGATCTTTTTCTTCCAATATTCTTAGTTGTCTTCCGAAATATGATCTGTGCTCGCCCATTGCACTTTGAACAACTTCAACCTTTTTCAAGACTCACAGCTGTCTTCCGAAATGTGATCTGAACTTTTTTTAAAAATTTAAGTCTAAACCTACCTTTGTTTACATAATAAATTTAGTTGGTCGTTCTCTTAATAATAATACATTATTACATATTCCTATAATATACCCTATATATATATATATATATATATACATATGTCTTGTATATATATATGTAATATGTATATACAACCATATATGCTAATATGTATATATAGCATCTTCTCTTAAAAATATATATATATATATATATATATATTTCTATTAGCTATAGATTTTAATATTAATATTATTTTGATACATATATCTGTAATAACCTTAACTTTTTCATTCTACTTTTTATACTGAGGATGTAATTTTAAAAAAATATGAAACGTCGACAATAAAAGTAATAATAATAATAACCAATAATATAATAATAATATGTATATAAATAATAACAATAATAATAATATATATATAACTCTTCTATATGTAATAATAATAACCAACTCTTTCTCATACGTATATGTAATAATAATAATAACCAACCTTAGCATATATATTTCTATATGTATAACGTTAACCTTTACTATGTATGTACTTATTTATATTTATATATATATATATATATATATATATATATATATATATATATATATATATATATATATTTAATATATATAAATAACATTAATATATATATATATATCTATATATATATATAATATACCTAAATTTATGAAATTCAAACTTTTTGAAGGTCTCTTTCTAATCCTACTTATATAAAGTATGGAAAAGAAAGCTGTTTTTTAGGGAGATTAATCAAAAACAACGGTTAATAAGGAATTTCAGCAAGGAACTTTCTCTAGCTAAAGAAGAATTTTAAGATAAGGCGTATTTCCTTGGCAAGATTTACTTTTTTAGGATTATCAATAAACGGATTGATAAATTTTCTACTACGACCCGACCTCTTCTAGACATTACTCTAAATTGTGCAAACTAGGCATTAGATCTAGCGTAGATACCTTCCCTGATGAGGTCATTTTTAACTATGGTAAGAAAATACTTACTAAGGATTAAATAAAACTTTTATCTCTTGATTTTAATTTTCTACTTCTTATTTTCAAAATTAATTTCTTTAAGTATTTTCTTATGTTTGAAAAATTTTATCTTACCGTTCGCTCTCTCACTCCTATGCCGAACAACAATAGCTACATGCAGGATATTAGAAATATAGCATATTCATTTTTCTATAAATTTAATTGAAGAAAAATTTTCTCCTCTACTATTTCTTTCAAAGATTTTTTAGTATTCATAAAAAGTTAGATAAAGACAAAAACATTGTGATCACGACCTGACAAAGGACAAGGTATGGTTCTCTTGGATAAAGATACATCTACAGCTAAACTCCTTAATCTTATCTCTCCAGTAATAAATTTAAACTTTTGAGTGTTGATGTCTTCAAGCATATTATCAAAATTGAGGATAAAATCAATTACTTTCTCCGTTCGCGTAAATCTAAAAACATCACACACTTGACTCTTACAATTCAATATACATATAAGGTTCATC
>JABUQX010129678.1:0-2500 GCA_015478945.1 Trachelipus rathkii
ACTGGAATCATCACACACAACTGAGAAGATATTTACAGCATATATATATATATATATATATGTTATATATATATATATACATATACATATATTATATATATTGATATATATACATTGGTTATTGGTTATTGGTTATTATATATATATTATTGGTTATTCGTGGCATATTATATATATATATATATATATTATATATATATATTACATATATTACATATATATACATATTTGTTGAAGATATATACATGATAATATTATTATTATTATTATTACATATATATGCATAAGGTTATTAAGGTAGCAAGAAGCGGGGCCTTTTCATTGGTTGTTATTATTATTATTGTTGTTGGCAGTTGTTGTTGCCATTATTATTGCCATTATTATTATTATTATTATTATTGCCATATTATTATTATTATATTGAGTTTTATTATTCAAAATTTTTTTTAATATTTGTTCAATTAATCGGCAAAACAATCGGCGAAATTTGCCGATGACGCGATGACGATGACGATAAAAAATATGCCGATTTGTTACGACGATGTGACGTGATGACGTGACCGTCCCATCACTAATAAAAATACATTGACAAGAAAAAAGTAATAATATTTTTTTTATGATTTTTATTCTCAATAACCATCATTATTAGCCCTATCTTCACCGTGATAATGACATGATAATGATTATTTATGTATAATTAGTAATATAATAATAATAATAATAATAATAATAATAATAATAATAATAATAATAATAATAATAATAATAATAATAATAATAATAATAATAATAATAATAATAATACACACACACACACACACACACACACACACAATAATAATAATAATAATAATAATAATAATAATACAAAAGCAGTTAATATATATAAAATATTATTTTTGTATTAAAACAATAATGAATAATCAAGACCATCCTCCCTTCCAGACTCCAATGCTCATTATCTCTATACAGTAGAGCAGCGAATTCATAATCACAACATTTGTAATAACAGAAATTATAATAAAAACAGTTTTGGTTCCGCGTCTTCGGGTCGCCTGTTTTCGAGGTATGTGAAGATACCTTTAGTGAGTGAGCTCTTGGACAGGGGAGAGTTGGAGCTACTCGCTAAGAGGAGTGAGGGTAAACAAATTGAGAAATAAATTGAATTTAGATTTACAGATGTTAAAACTTTGTAAAGTATTTAAACATATAATTTATAAAAATGTTATATATAGTATATATATACATACATATTATTATTATGATATATTATATTATTATTATTGTTATTATATTATTATATTACATATTATTATTATTATTATTATTATTATTATTGTTGCCATTATTATTATTATTAAATATTATTACATACAAACATATTATATATATAAACACATATTATTTAGTAAGATATATTGTCTTTTTATTATTTAAGGTTATACTACTACTATTATTATATAAATATATGAGATAGGTATACCTATATACATACATACATATACATATATTATTAATACATAATAAATCGAGTTATTAATATATTATTATTATATTATATTATATTATTATGCGTATTAGATATTATATTATTATTATTATTATTGTTATTATTATATATTATTATTATTATTATTATATATATGTATGCATACACATACATATTACTACTATGCTATATATTACTACATATAATTACATTACATTGGTTATTACACACTGGGATATATTATTATTGTTATTATTATTACATATATTATTATTATATACACAATATACATATATATATATATATATATATTATTACATATATATATATATATTATTATATATATTATTATTATATTATATATTATTATTATTATTTATATACATATATATATATTATTACATATTATTAATATATTAATATATATATACATATTATTATATATACATACATATACATATATTATATACATATATATATATATATATATATATATTATGTGTCAAATTGACTTCCTTCAAAATACATGTTGTGTTTTGGTTAGCGATTCATAATTATATTTACAAGAACTGGCAATTTCATTGGTTTGCTTGGTAAATAGCTACTTCAAATTTAAAATTTGCAGCAAACTGTCTTTTCTAAAGAAGTGCCTTCTTATCATTATTTCTGTCTGTACTTCTGCTCTAATGTTAAGAATATACTTATATTATAATATAACATCTGTAAAAATTTAATGCCACTGTGTTTTTAAACTATCAATATTCATTTGCGTACTGAGTTATTAATTTTATTAATATCATACAAATAGTAACATTTTCTTTGTTTTCTTTTTCCAGGCACGAATAGCTTCTTCCACTTGCAAAATCTGAAAATTCGGAACCATGACTAGTAAAAGGAAGACAAGATTGGCAACTTTCACTCACATGAGTAACCATTGCTTAACTCCCAACTCTACGTGATGTTCTAAGATATAGGCTTCTGCTAAGAGAGCAAAGTGGAGAGAATGTCAGA
>JABUQX010129678.1:7500-20000 GCA_015478945.1 Trachelipus rathkii
TTTATTTAGACTCAACCTTGCGTCTGAGTCCAATCGAAAATCCAATCTTTAAGTTTGGTCCTAAACTCAACTTTGAACTCGATTCCAAAACTCGGGTCTGATCCTGGCCCCAAACTCGTCTCCCTGAAATTATGAAACAACCAACTATTAATTATTGCCTTCTACTAATAGTATTAAATAAATAACTAAATAACGCCAATAACTAATCACGCCATCGGAATTAATAATAATAATAATAATAATAATAATAATAATAATAATAATAATAATAATAATAATAATAATAATAATAATAATAATAATAATAATAATAATAATAATAATAATAATAATAATAATAATAATAATAATAATAATAATAATAATAATAATAATAATAATAATAATAATCCCCCCCAAAACCTTTCGTACAAATAATATTTATAAAGCTAGCGAATAAAGTAATAACCTAACACTCGATTCAGCCATTTCGATAATATAACAACCTAGGACAATAATATAATAGACACTAGTTTACTCATAACCCCTAAATATAATAATGAAGATAACGATAACGATACTAATAATAATAATAATAATATAATAAAATAATAATAATAATAATTAATAATAATAATAATAAATATAAAAATAATAATAATATAATCAATAATATAATATAATAATAATAATAATAATAATAATAATAAATATAATCTGATTTTTAACCTATACCTTCGTCCGTAACTGTAACCTAAATTGTGTGTGCGCCTCTTTTCTCAAATGTGAGCCTCTCATATCTTAAAAGATCCTTATTATACCTGTATGTGTGCTTTTAACCATGTACGTATCAATACCCACACACACACGCACCACACACACAAACACACACCACATATAACACATAATATATATATATACATAATTCCTCCTTTAAATCCTTTTAACTATTCCTTCCTATAGATTACTATGTCAATTTTTCCACTAACACTTTTCCGTTTATTATATCAATTCTTAATACAGTTTTCACTGTCCTTTAAACCAAAAGATCCCATATATCAAATTTACCAATATTCTTTGGTAATTCCTCGTATTTCTAACAATATTCCCTAGTTTACCCGTATCTGATTATCCACACTTTTTACTTTAACACTGATATATTTTAAACAAACTTTAAACGTTATTTCGTCATTTCTAAACAGCAAATCATAAATCTATTCCTACTTTCAGATTTTAACCTATCACAACCATCGCTTTATATTTACTATACATACCAATTATTTGGGAGAATTTGTCCTTTATAAAGCTGGAATCACAGCTCGTAACTAGATCCTTGGAAAACTGATAATAACAGCCTAGTAACAATCCTTATAAAGTTGGTAATCACGATTTGCAATGAATCCTTACAACTCAGATATTACTGTTTACCAGAACTTCTTTTAAGAAACAATGAGTTCTTTTCCTTTAACCTGAATACTTTTCTGCTTCGTAAAATAAATTAGAAGGTTTATCAAAATAGATGCCATGAGTCACCAGACTCATGACACTACTCACCCCTTCAAGATTGGAAACCCAATCTTTAAAGAAGGGAAAATATCCCATAAAACACACAATAAAAAAAACGTTCAAATATAATAAAAACAAGAGTAATAAACTAACCTAGTTTCCACTAGACGCCCTTCTCTCCTCAGCCCTCCTTTCATACTCCAATACCCTTTTTTGTACATTCGGAAGATCTGGAGCTGACCCTCTTGACCGTGTCATTGGCCGATGTTCAATCTCCGATCCTTGTTGGGTTCCTCCTTGTCCTTCTGATCCATCAACCAGCATCAATTGTTCAGGATCCTCACCAACTTCCCTTAATTCCTCATGAATAGATCTGAAATTATAAAAAGGAATATTTAAATTACTTGTGACATGATTATTTACCTGTATATCATCATCATGTACCGGAGTTATACTACCTAGAACCTCCCCTTCCTCTTCAGTAGCGTCTGAAATGGTTATACCAATTGTGTAACTGTCATTAGGGAACCTTAACTCTCTTTCGAAACTCTGTAGATCAAATCCCGCATCTGAAGTTGCTTCCTCTGGTGCTGAATCGACCCAATCTAAGAGATCACTAGTATCTATAGGAGATGGAATAGGTTCTGCCTCTGTTTGTGTCGCCTTAGCCTCTCCTAAATACTCCGTTTGAGTCCCTGTATCTTTTTTATAGCTTGGTTTACCAATGGCCAATTGTAGAAGGTCCCATGTTTCCTTGATTTCTGTCCTACCCCTTCTCTTCTTTTTTACTTTCTCCGGAAACGTACTAAATATAATACCTGCTGGTGCTTCCTCTAATTCATCCTCTGTTGTTATTTCAATCCTATGTTCATGCTGTGAATAGACCTCATTTTCTTCATTCTCAAAATACTGCCTGAGGTAATCTGGTGGGTCTGCCCATACTTTTAAATGTGCGTAGTGGACCCTCATAGTTTTACCTTGACCCTCAACATCATATGTCATTCCACCAGCTATTACTTTGACAACCGTGAATGGCCCTTCATATCTTTCACCTAGTTTTTTCTCTAAGGACCGATCTGCCGAAATAATCTTCCTTTTGACCTTAACTCCTACTGCATAGGGAAGCCAATTTGGATGTCCTTCCTTCCATTTGCTTTGCTCTTCCATAGAGATCGGTAATACCTTTCCCTCCTTATGTGTTTGGGTTAATAGTTTTTCGGCTGGTGTCATTCCAAGTTCTGAGTGTTTTGTGTTGTTATAAATTATAACCACCCTGGGTAAGCAATCATCCCACTCCTGGTCCTTTGTCACTATGTTCTTCAGGAACTCTGCAAACGTACGGTTTGTGCGCTCTACTGCCCCGTTTGAAGATGGCTTATAAGGACTGCTGAATATATGATCTATGTTGTACCTTTTGAGCATGTCCCTAAACCTGTTACTTTTGAATTCCACCCCATTATCTGTTAAAACCTTGTATGGGGGCCTCAAAAATGTTGGTAACATCTGATCTTCAAATGCCCCCGTGACACTTCTGGCTGATTTATCCTTTAGTGGTTTGACTGAGACCCATTTGCTGCAGTGGTCCACAGCCACTAGACAAGCAACATTTCCTCTCCTTGTTTTTGGCATAGCCATTACATCAATTGCTACTAACTCGAAAGGATTAGCAACTGTGATTTTCCAAACTGGTGGGAATATTACCTTATGATCTACCTTATTTAACTGACAAGTGGGACATGTCCTGCACACCTCCTGGATTATAGTATGACCTTTTGGATGCCATACATACCTTGCCATCAAGTCTGTTAGTTTTCCTTGTCCTATGTGTGCCATGTTTCGGTGTATTACTACACAAATACTGACCATCTGTTTAAATCCTATTACAGCACACAACTTGCCGTTCTTCATCCTTTTAACTAATATAGCGTCGTTCATTAATAGATCTTCTTTATATCTATAAAATTCCTTTAAAGACACGTCCGTTTTAAGAATTTGTTTTTTATTCTTAACCCTCTTCTTCAATTCCTTTATCACCTTAGATCTTTCCTGATCCTCATCATCCCCGTGTGCGATGATGCCTTCACCAAAATATTATCACACGCTATTACATTATACACATTAACAAGAAAACCATCACTAACCTGATCCTCATCATCCCCGTGTGCGATGATGCCTTCACCAAAATCCAGAATCGCTTCTGTTTCCACCAAGTAATTCATTCCTAAAAGAAAACATGCCGGAATGAACCCATCCTTAACAACTACCAATGGTAATACTGTTTTCCTGTAGCGTGTATCTATCCTGATAGCTACTGCTGTGGTGCATTCAACAATTTTGGTGGTGATTCCATTTAATGTGATGTCCACACTCCATTTCCTCAAAATAAGTCCAAATAGTTCTAACTCCCTGATGACAGCTTCCTGGACCAAACTAATAACAGATCCTGTATCTAAAAAGGCACACCTAGATGTTTCACCAATGGAAATGTCTTGCCATGCAACTCCTGATAACTTGTGGTTGCAGCTTAACCTAGACTGGTGTCCTCTTTCCTTCATTAGTAGATTTACCCCTAGTCCCTCTTCTGGTGGGTGTTCTAATAAGTTTTCTGCCTCACTTTCTTCACTGTCCATGAATCCTTCATTTTCTTCCTCAGATGGTACCTCTTGATCTTCGATTGCTAATTCGTCTACTATCGTGTCATCCTTATTCATCTGGAACGTACCATTATCTCTTAATGGATTGAAATGGGTACCTCCTAATACCTGAATGTGAATGTTTTTTAAATCTTCTTGTTTCCTTGCTTTAGGTCCCATATACACAACTGAACAACAAGTCCCGTGATGCAACCAGATCTTCAAGTTGAACTCATCGCTAGCTGCCAGTAATACTTCTGGGATTGGTTCCCTTCCTGAAATACTGATGGTTTTTAAATATTTGAGTGATTTGGGTTGTTTATCTAACCCATACATCTTCCTGTTGTTTATCAAAACATCTAGTAAGAATTTCCTTAATTCTTGGTGGTCCTTCTTCTGTAATTGCTCCTTTTTTAAAACTTCCTGCAAGCTCAAAAACAAGGAATCAGCACCTCCTGGTACCACCCTTATTACTTCTAAACCTCTTGGTAGGGCCTCTAGATTTATGACATTGGTTTCTTCCTCTTGTTTCCTTTGACAACGAGACCATGTATCAGCAAAGATGTTTTCCTTTCCCGGAAAATAATGGATTTGAAAGCTGTACTCGCTTAAATCGTCCAAGACACGAGCCAACTTACTGTCTACTAACTTCATTGTGTGGAGGTACACTAGTGGGCGGTGATCTGTGTATAAAATAAACTCCTGACCCAACAAAAATGGACGGAAACTCTTGATTCCCCACCTGATAGCCAACAATTCCCTCTCTATGGTGGATGCTCTTCTTTCACACGCATCGAATGAATGAGAGTTATAAGCTATTACTCTTTTTTCCTCTCCTTGTTGCTGACATAGACCTGCACCCATACCAAATCCACTGGCCGTTACTAAAGCTCTAATTTTGGGACTACCTTCTGTGAATATCGGGAATGCCAGCTCTAAATCAGATTCTTTCATCAGTCTCTTTAAATTTTCAAAAGCCTGAATCCTTTCTTCTGTCCATTCGATCTTATCCTTCCTTTTTCCTCCTGTCAGAGCACTAAGGGGTGCTGCCACTCCTGAACAATTTTTAATAAACTTACGCTGGAAGTTAATCATTCCTAGGTACCGCCTGAGTTCTCCTATGTTGTTTGGTCTTTCCAACTTGTCCACCTGATCCATAAATTCTGGGAGCTTCCTTATTCCAGTCCTACTGAGAATATGTCCTAAAAATTTAATTTCCTTTTGAACCCAGCTGCACTTGCTGATTTTAATTTTGACATTGGCTTCGGAGAACCGTTGTAGGACCTGTTCGATCAACTGTAGGTGTTCTTTAAAATCCTTTGATATCAAGAGGACATCATCCACATATACCACCACCTTGTCTCGGCTGAATCCTGTTAATATCCTCTGCATCTCCCTCTGGAATGCTGCTGGTCCATTTTTTAGCCCGAAACTTAACCTTTTGAATCTGTATTGGCCACTAACGGTGGAAAATGCAGTAAAGTCCTTACTATCCTCTTCTAATTTCATCTGATAATATCCTTTGACCAAGTCCAAACAAGAATAATATTCCACCCCATGACACGAGAAGATTGTTTCTGAAATGTTGGCCATTGGGAACCTATCTGCTTCTGTTACTTTGTTTATGCGCCTATAGTCTATGCATAGACGAAGTGTCCCATCCTTCTTCCTAACAGGTACTACTGGGGAGCTCCATTCGGCGGCACATGGCTCCACAATATCCTTTAGACACAATTCTTGAACCTGTTTTTCAATTTCTTCATTTGTCCTTTGGTCAAATCTTCTTGCCCTTTGGTAGATTGGGGTATAATCGTGTAACCGAATCCTATATGGTGTCATCGACGTTGTTGTCACATCTGAGTCATTCTTGCTAAATACACCTTTTTGCCTGTATAATACTTCTATTATTTCTTTTCGTTGTTCTTGTGTTAATTCCTCCATAAATGTGATTTCTTTTCTAATTTTTCCTTTGTCCATTCCTCTTCAATGGTTCCTTGTCTTCCTGTTCCTTGTACTAGTGTGTTTATCGTATAACCTCTATTGTCATATTTTTGGAGGTCCTCTTCATCCAGTATTAGATGGGCTATTCCTATTTTTTCTCTTTTTCCAAATTTTAATTGTCCTGGTATAAGTTTCCTGATTAATATAGTACCTTCTTTGGTATTCCATTTTACCAATCCTGGTAATAATTTGAATCGTTTATTATACCCTCTTCGGTTATTTTCTTCTCCTTCGACCAATAGTTCTTCTGGTTTCATATCATAATATCTTCCTTCTCTGGGCTTAATCTGGTTTGAAGTCCAAGTAGCTTTTACTGGAACCTGAATCATTTCTTGTAATTCCATTTCTTCGTTGTATACTACTGGGCAAGGATATTACAATCTTAACACAATTCCAGACTTCTCTGAAGGTAGACTTTGTTCCTTTGTGTCTGGTCACCATGCCTTGTGAGTGAACCATTCCTTACGTCAATTTTAATTTTATTCTGTATCAAAAATGGCATTCCTAATATTGTACCTTCTTTTAGCCTTTCAACCACAATGAAATCTGCTGTACCATAATTGATATCCTCAATTGAAACCCTTAATCTTGCTGTTTGGTGGGATTCCACAACCATTTGAGGGTCACCTACTCCTCGTAACCTCATTATTTTTTCAAAAACTTCGGGATTCTGGATCCTTCTGAACTGTTCCTGGCCTATGATACAATACTGTGAACCTGAGTCAATAATGGCTGTCATTTCAACATTATTTAATTTTATAACAAATTTCAACAAAGGAGTAATATTAATGCCTTGCTTACCTTCAATGGTTGTCCTACTAATAGCATGGTATATACCAGTTGTTGAATTTACTGTGCTTGTCCCTCTTCCTTTTGGTGTTCGTTGTGGTAAGGCATTCCTATTTTCCTGAGGTTTCCTGCTTATAAACTCCTCTGCTTCTGGATCCAATACTGTATCAACTTGCATAGCCGGGCTGGTTTTTAAACAGTGGTTTACTTGGGGGTGTCGCTCCTGCTCGTTCCCGGGGTCGGCGGAGCTACCTCGTTTCCCGAATTTGGTTGTTTTCGTACCCTTATTAATTCGTTTATTTCTTCCTGAAGTGGACAAGTATCCCTCCAATGTCCCATTTGGTTGCATAAAAAGCATTTCTTTTCAATGGGTTTCCTCTCGTTCTGCCTTTGGCCACCCATATCCTGTTGATCTTGTCTTCTATAACCTTGTTCTTGTTGTCTGGGCCCTCTTCTTGATCCACATTCCGCAGTTCGATGTTCATTACTCCCACATCCCAGGCACCACCCATTATATTTTCGACATTCTCTTTTAAAATGTCCTACCCTGTTGCACCAGTAACATCTTTTTACCTCAGTATTATATCTTTCATTATTTTGCCTGGTGTATTCCCTTGTATTCGCTTTCTGCTGATACACTGGCTTTCCATAGCGCACTTTTTCTGCGTATGTCCCTTTTGTGTTTTGTTCTCCATTTAGTGTGGCCCATATTGGTATCCCTTCATCCCTTGATTCCTCCTCATCATCATCCAGGTCATCCTCCTCCTGTGCCCAGTTAAGCACATCTTTCCATCTTACTTTAAGGCTTTCTTTCTCATTTCCCATCCTTATTCTAAATCTCCTTGCCATCTTTTTCGGGAGACAATTCAAAAATTGTTTCTTTAGTATTTGTTTGTCCCTATCTTCCTCTTTAGTGGCTGCCTCGTAAGTGGTTTGCACCCTTAACGCAAATTCAGCCACTTTTTCATTTTTCCGCATTTCTAACCTCCAAAACTCTTTTTGTAAATCTATCTGCTCGGTTTCTTTTTCCTCCTTGCACCAGCTTTTTAATCTAGCCACTATGGTGGTATATTTGACCTTAGCCCTGTATATACTATAGTATGTCCTTAATACCGGACCTTCTAAGAAATTTCTGAGTTCTACTGCCCAACGACTTTTGTCTTTACCTAATTGTTCCTTTGCGTATCGTTCATAATCTTCTATAAACGCCTCAAACTTTTGAACTTTTTCTTTCCCATACTTTAAAGGTTTCACAGCCTTTATATTACTCCTCCTAAATGACTTCATCACCTCCACCATCTCACCGGCCAAAACGATAAATATCTTACTCACTGCTTTAGTATGTTCCACACCTGACTCTTCCAATTCAACTAACCTCTTGAGCCATTTTTTTCCTCCCTGGTCCACTTCACTCTCAACTTCTTCTATTTCATCTTCCGCTGTCGAATTTCCATCGTAGGTGTATTTTCTTTCCGCCTTCCTCCTCTTTTTCTTATTTTTCCTCTTTGGCCTGTTGCTACTGTGCTCATTTGTTACATCAAATGGGTCACTTGTTGCCCTTTCTGAGCTACTTTCCTCATCTGTTTCATACCGTGGTATCTTCTTTGGTATATCCTTCTGTTTAGCGCTTTGATCACGGGTCAGCCTCCAATTTTGGTAGGCCTGGTCCTCGATCCTTACTCTATTTTTTATGTTAAGACCTCCTTCAATCTTCTGTCCTGTGTTTGTAACCTCTGTCACCTCATTTTTCTGTTCTACTTTTTGGGGTTCCTTCCTGCTTTCCAGGGCTTGCAATATCCCTTTCAATACTGTCGGCATGTGTTCCTTTAATTTTAAATGGGAAATCAGATTTAGTCAAAAAATTGCTCAATTGGACTCAGTTTTCTGAAGAGGTTGCTTAGTTTCCTCCATATTAATCTTATCACCTTGTTCCTTGTCTGAATTTCCCATTTTAAATAAAAAGGAAAAAAAATAAGTATTGACAACCAACACAAAAAAAAATACCTATATATATATATATATTATATATATATATATATATATATAAAAAAAAATATATATTTCTAATATATAATATATATATATCTATATATTATATATATAATATATATATTATATATATAATATATATATATATATATATATATATAATATATATATATATATATATATATATATATATATATATATATATATATATATATATATATATATATATATATATTAAAAAAAAATACCCTTTATTTCTCCAAACGGAGTAAGAAAATACAAAAATTCTCCTTATGTTCTTCTATAAGTTCCTCTGGGATTCCTCCCTCGCTTCAATTGACCGCGAAAATTTCCAAAAAGAGAGAAATATTTGTTCCTCCTCCCTCTTCCTTACAATTGTCAGTAATCCTGGACAAAAGAAAAGAAAATCACGGCCAAAAATATATTCAAAAGAAAAAGACCAAAAAAAAAGAACCTTATAAACTTCCTTAATATACAATTATAATCTGTTTAATAACAAAGAACCAACAAAACTTGTTATTAATTCCTACTGTTTAAAAAAAAAAAAAAAAGTATACCTTCAATTTGAAAAAGGAAAAAAAAAATTCGATTATGTCACCAAAAAAAACAATACCCTATATATATATTTTTAAAAAAAAAAAAAAAATTTTTTTTCTTTAACCAAAAACAGAACTGACAAAAGAATGTTCTTTACCTTTATTAATTGCCTTATTGTCCTCCTTTCGTTCACCACCAGTGATTTGTCCTCTTGTAAATTTTCTACGAGCCACCAGTGTGATGCAATCGATCCTGCGTTGCAATGGGATTTTTGTTGCTACGTCTCTTTTTTAAATGCGAGAGGCAAAGTTCGTTCCTTTACAGAGGACTTTTCCTGTTACAGTGAAATAAGAACAAAGAGATTGAAAGACACGAAAGTTGATTTTCTTTCTTTATATAATAAATAATATGAATAATGATTAAGTATTTTCCAATATTATTCCTACCTACCTATGGCTGTTTTTAACTTTAATTTACAAATAACCTATTACTAACCTAAGCTAAATGTTATATACCAATTTATTTCGACAAAAATATATACAGTACAATATAACCCCGGGTTATGTTTATTTATTTACAAATTCGGTTAAAGTCATTTACAAAAGGTAAAAGAGCAATACTTCCTTTATAAATGTCGTTATTCAGACGAATGATCCCTCGGAAGGTGCTCCCTACTCCTTTGAATAAACTGATCCAATTTTACAAACGGCCTGTGTGACCTTTCGACCTTCGGAATCTTCCGTAGCCTGTTTTCAGCCTTCAGTAGCTAACCTAAGGTTAACCTGGACCTTCAAATTTGGCTGGCAACTTAGTTGATCAATAATTTCAGCCTTGGCCTTAATATCCAGTCGTGACCTTATTTAGACTCAACCTTGCGTCTGAGTCCAATCGAAAATCCAATCTTTAAGTTTGGTCCTAAACTCGACCTTGAACTCGATTCCAAAACTCGGGTCTGATCCTGGCCCCAAACTCGTCTCCCTGAAATTATGAAACAACCAACTATTAATTATTGCCTTCTACTAATAGTATTAAATAAATAACTAAATAACGCCAATAACTAATCACGCCATCGGAATTAATAATAATAATAATAATAATAATAATAATAATAATAATAATAATAATAATAATAATAATAATAATAATAATAATAATAATAATAATAATAATAATAATAATAATAATAATAATAATAATAATAATAATAATAATCCCCCCCAAAACCTTTCGTACAAATAATATTTATAAAGCTAGCGAATAAAGTAATAACCTAACACTCGATTCAGCCATTTCGATAATATAACAACCTAGGACAATAATATAATAGACACTAGTTTACTCATAACCCCTAAATATAATAATGAAGATAACGATAACGATACTAATAATAATAATAATAATAATAATAATAATAATAATAATAATAATAATAATAATAATATTAATAATAATAATAATAATAATACTAATAATAATATAATAATAATAATAATAATAATAATAATCTGATTTTAACCTATACCTTCGTCCGTAACTGTAACCTAAATTGTGTGTGCGCCTCTTTTCTCAAATGTGAGCCTCTCATATCTTAAAAGATCCTTATTATACCTGTATGTGTGCTTTTAACCATGTACGTATCAATACCCACACACACACGCACACACACACACACACACACACACACACACACACACACACACATATACACATAATAATATAATATATATACATAATTCCTCCTTTAAATCCTTTTAACTATTCCTTCCTATAGATTACTATGTCAATTTTTCCACTAACACTTTTCCGTTTATTATATCAATTCTTAATACAGTTTTCACTGTCCTTTAAACCAAAAAGATCCTATATATCAAATTTACAATATTCTTTGGTAATTCCTCGTATTTCTAACAATATTCCCTAGTTTACCCGTATCTGATTATCCACACTTTTTACTTTAACACTGATATATTTTAAACAAACTTTAAACGTTATTTCGTCATTTCTAAACAGCAAATCATAAATCTATTCCTACTTTCAGATTTTAACCTATCACAACCATCGCTTTATATTTACTATACATACCAATTATTTGGGAGAATTTGTCCTTTAAAAAGCTGGAATTACAGCTCGTAACTAGATCCTTGGAAAACTGATAATAACAGCCTAGTAACAATCCTTATAAAGTTGGTAATCACGATTTGCAATGAATCCTTACAACTCAGATATTACTGTTTACCAGAACTTCTTTTAAGAAAACAATGAGTTCTTTTCCTTTAACCTGAACACTTTTCTGCTTCGTAAAATAAATTAGAAGGTTTATCAAAATAGATGCCATGAGTCACCAGACTCATGACACTACTCACCCCTTCAAGATTGGAAACCCAATCTTTAAAGAAGGGAAAACATCCCATAAAACAAACAATAATAAACAAGATTCAATAATAATATATATATGTGTAGTATACTGCCCTCGTTGATTATGAAATGGGTTTTGACCCTTGTGAGCATAAGTCCGGCTATAAATTCATTGGATAATCAAAGAGTAAACAATGACTATATTGAAATTCTAGAGAATATTATTTATTTATACGAGGCAACTTGTTTCTTTTTATTTCACACAAGATGAAAAAATAAATAGTGAGAGAGGAGTTAGACAAGGCGATACTATCTCTCCTAAACTGTTCAATGCGGTTTTGGAGGAGATATTTAGAACACTAGATTGGGAATCAACAGGAATAAAAAAATAAATGGTAAATATCCGAGTCATCTTAGGTTCGCAGAGGGAATAGTATTGTTTACTTCTGATCCTCTGAAACTAAAAATTGTGTTAGAAAATTTCAACATATCGTGTGAAATAATTGAATTAAAAAGGATTATATCAGAAACTAAAGTAATGTTTAATAAGTTTCAAATCCCATGTCCATAAAAATCAGAAATACAAAAATCGAAAAAGTGTATTTATGTATTTAGAACATAAGATGTCTTCAAAAAGATGGCTAATAAATGAAATTAAAATAAGAGTGAAACTTGGATGAGTGGCAATGG
>JABUQX010129679.1:5000-13658 GCA_015478945.1 Trachelipus rathkii
ACCTACCTCCCCACCTCTCCCCAGGTCTACGTTACGTGGTTTTATGTTTCTTAATTTATGGGCGGTCACTGTGCCCCAACTATGCAGCCAATTCTCTGCCGGAGTGGTTACCATAATTACACTGATTGCCTGTCGTCCTGTGTTGGTGTGGGGTTTCATGGGGTTAGGGGCATTCCCGTTCCTGCGAGTGACTTTTACCCTAGTGGTCCTTATTTTTGACTGAGTCAGTATATATATCATATATATAATATATATATTATATATATATATATCTATATATATATATATATAATATATATAATATATATATATATATATATATATATATATATATATATACTGTATATATAAGTTCACGTTTGACTCGGTGGGTTAAGGCGAGCTTTTGACTCGCCTTAAGAACAGGATTCCCTCTCAGTATGGGTTCGAGTTCTAGTTCGGCCACGTTAACTAACAAAAAAATTGTCGTTAGTAGGAGATTTTCTGCAATATTTACGTATTGCAGTTTACGGCATAGTGTATTACACTAATCTCAATACACACACATCACTACAAACATAGCCAACACATAAAACAGAAAATCTATTCACATTCAAATTCACTCTTCTCATGCTTCTCGCATTGGAAAAAGCCGCGTACTAGGATGCGAACCCCGCCTACGGTGGCAAGCACTCCGACTACGTCGCGCTGAAGCAGGGCTTGCTATCGGGCCTAAATATTCCTTCACTTCACTTGGTCAGAAACGATACAAATACTTTCCCTGACCAATTACCGTCAGGATTAAGAGGGCTATGTGGTAATCAAAAATAAAATAAATAAATATAAATAAATATATATATATATATATATATATATATATATATATATATATATATATATATATATATATATAATATATATATATATATATATATATATATATACAAATATACTATATATACTATATATTACTATATATTATTATAATAATATATATATATATGATATATATATATATATATTATATAAGAATAAACACGTAATATTACATATTTTTTTCCAATTTTGTTTTATGGAGGTTTTTACTTTATATAAAGTTAAAAATATAAAGTTTAAAAAAATTAAATTATTAAAAAAAAAAACTAATTTAATTTTCAACTTTTTTTAGTCATGATATTGAACCTTTAAAGTAAATATTAAAATATACTGAATCATCGCACCACTTTCTTCACATGTTTTCATTCTAATGAACATGATTCAAATTTGGTGTACTTGTTCGCCTTTCATTTTATTTTTATTTTTTTCCCGCTCCCATATTACTTAAAAATAAGATTGAAAATTAAGGGTATAGGTTAGGAAGTTTAGACGAAATGAATTAGCAATATAACTTACGGGATTCCCAAGAATTTCTCTCGTCAACAATTCGCTTTGACACTATCAACAACAGGTTTGTTTTATTTCAATTTTGTTTCATAACCTGCTTTAATATTTCAGAGCAAAGAAGAGGAAAAATTTTACCCGTATGAAAGAGCAAGAAAACTTCATAAAGGCATCAGAAAATTAGGTGTTTCACAAGAGGGACTCTCATATTTAGACCATTTTCGAAACCTCGTTACACATATTGGTACGTCTCTCTCTCTCTCTCTCTCTCTCTCTCTCTCTCTCTCTCTCTCTCTCTCTCTCTCTCTCTCTCTCTTGCTCTACCTCTCTCCTCTACTCTCTCTCTCTCTCTCTCTCTCTCTCTCTCTCTCTCTCTCTCTCTCTCTCTCTCTCTCTCTCTCTCTCTCTCTCTCTCTCTCTCTCTCTCTCTCTCTCTCTCTCTCTCTCTCTCTCTCTCTCTCTCTCTCTCTCTCTCTCTCTCTCTCTCTCTCTCTCTCTCTCTCTCTCTCTCTCTCTCTCTCTCTCTCTCTCTCTCTCTCTCTCTCTCTCTCTCTCTCTCTCTCTCTCTCTCTCTCTCTCTCTCTCTCTCTCTCTCTCTCTCTCTCTCTCTCTCTCTCTTATATATATATATATATATATGGTTAGGTATAGGTTAGGTACGTAAGTTAACTTCTTTTTATATATATATATATATATATATATATATATATATATATATATATATATATATATATATATATATATATATATATATATATATATATATATATATATATACTATATATATATATATATATATATATATATATATATATATATATATATATAGAGCTACCTCCACATCATTATTGACCGTTCACCCTATAATGTTCTATGTGGAATGTTGCATTGAGCATATCTTTCAAATGGCTATCGATATATTATTATTAGTTTCTCGATTCGACTAGAGGTAATGCCACAGGGTATGTAAGGCTGGTACGATCAGGCTGTTTACATTGCAGTAGTTTCCGCCACGCAAAGTTCATTCCAGACCTGCAAGGATGTTATTATTTTCAGGTGACTTGTGTCCGTCAGACTTTAGTTGCGAAAAAGGACTTTAGAAGCAGCTAAAAATCTTGACGCCGTTTTGGCTAATATCACTGGACATTTTCATAAGGAAACAGACTTCTTTAAAAGTACGGTTTATATATATATATATATATATATATACATGATAACATTTAGGTATATAAATTCATCGATTTTTATTTTCTAGAAATATATATATATATATATATATATATAAACTCTCCACCTCTTTCTTTTAACGTGCTTTATCCCTTCTCAGAGGGTAACACGAAAATCGAACTTTAATGCCGGCTATCCCAAACCAGCACCACCATCGTGTTCGTTGCCGAGTTTTAACTCTTGACCCCAGGAAGATAAAACCCAAACTGCTACGCGGAGAGCTGAAATTCTCTCGCATATATATATATATATATATATATATATATATATATATATATATATATATATATATATATATATATATATATATATATATATATATATATATATATATATATAACTTAATATATATATATATTTAGTGGGAGCTCGTGGAAGCCAAAAAAAATCCACTTTAAGGCTTCACAAGACCGCGTTGAACCCCCGTTGTGGTATCTCGTCAATGTAAGGTTCATCCCCTAGGTCAGGAACACAACCATACCCCTTTACAAAACCTCGCTATTCACTAATATTTTGCACCTTTCTTCTCCCCTCTCCCAAACTCGCATTCCTTTCTTTCAGACACTTTACTGACAATCCAATTTTTCTTCAGTCTCCCATCCGGTCAATTGAATTGATAAAATGAATGAACGTTTTATTGGTACGTCGTGTGAAGGAAGGAGTAAATGAGAGATAAACGAAGGTGCATTAAGGGTATTTTGGTCATATTTAAAGGATGGATGTTAGTCCGTTGGTTAAGCGGTTGTATAGTGTTTAGTGTGCCGGGAATTGACCGGCTGTGAGACCGAAGAAAAAGTGGATTGAGTCAGTAAAGGAATGCCTGAAGGAGAGAAATGTGAGTTTGACAGAGGCTAGAAGAAAAGTGCTTAATAGGGGTGAATGGCGGAGTTTTGTCAGGGGGGCATTACATTGACGAGATGCCATAGTGAGGGTCCGTCGCGGTCCCGTGAAGCTCTAGGGTGGATTTTCTTACTGCGACTAGTTCTCACTAAAGGTATAAAGGGGACGGTAAGACTGGGCTTTCTTTTCGACTTGCATCATATTCTTCTACTATTCTGTTTTCGTGCATGTGCGCACCTTACCCCCAGTCCTGGGGAGAGAAGGTGGGTGACGACGATGATGATGATGATGATATATATATATATATATATATATATATATATATATATATATATATATATATAGCAACTATTTATAACTGCTATGTATATATATATATATATATATATATATATATATATATATATATATATTCAAACAATACCATAATATAAACACAACACCAAAACTCTCCAATAGTGAACAAACTTTGGACCACCAAACACGGGTAATGCTTTCACGGCTTCATAGGCTTAGCCTTCCCTTCAAATACATATTTTCATTATTTCGGAGATCCCTCTCCCCAACTGATTAAGATGCCTTTCCCAAACCATCGAAAACACAAAACATATCATAATAGATTATAGTTATAGGCCATTAGAAACAGTTTAACTAGACTGAAATTATCGGATCTCTGGGCGCAGCTGGAGATGGTGGCGAAGTACCTCGAGGTTGCTCGCTTCTCTTAGGAGGGGAGTGGAGGCGACAAAGTGTGTGTGTGTGTGTATATATATATATATATATATATATATATATATATATATATATATTTTATCATATATATATATTTTTTTATATATATATATATATATATATATATAACCAACATATATATATATATATATATATTTATATATATATATATCAAAATGCTATATATATATACACTGCTGCTGCTATACACCTTTGTATAACTTATATATATATATATATATGTGTGTATATATATATATATATATATATATATATATATATATATATATATATATTATTTTATATATATATATTATTTTCCAGATAATGGTTGATGTATTTTCAAGTGCTTTAAGAGATAAGAAGAATTCCCATTTAAAACATTTCTATCTAATTGTGCCTGCCTTAACTATTAATTACATTGAATATTTTGTTGGAGCAAAGGAAAATATTTTCAAGAAGAACAGAAATTCTGCCTCAATTACGGATGACGGATTTGCCATTGGTATGTAGGAAAATTTATTATAATTACAAATAATAAATAACTAAGTTTTCCTTAATTTCATTTTTTAAAAGTTTTATTTACGATTGGAATAATCCGAAATTAGAACATATTATTAACTAAACTGTAAAGGGCAATAGTCATTTGTCAGGACTCCTTCTAAAATTGAATTTAAATAATTTAAAGTAGAGTTTCTCGAACTGTATTAAGTGGACTAATATTAGAATGTACATTTGATTTTTTACACTGTAATATAACGTTAGTATATAAAGTTGCCAAAGACGCAGCCAGAACAGTTAACAATTTTCGTTTATTTTATACATCTTAGCGTTAATGCATGCTAGTAATAATTTTATGACTTTTGTAGCATGTTTTTTATCTGGTACAAAGGATCATTCAGTCTAAAAAGTTTTTAAACCTCTGTAATCTAGGGTATCTTACTAACACTAAGCGAACCCTTGTTGTAGAAAAAATTCTTAGGCTCGTTAAATGTATATACTCTATTTTTTCGTAAGGGTATAAATTCTACCAGAAGTTTCTGAAGGCAGAGATTTTAAACTTATATTTTCAAAACGTTAATGCCTTACATGTTAAATATTTATCGATGCAGACTTGTTTCAACATTTGTGGGTTTTCCCATAGATAGTGAGTTGTTTATTTTGACGAAATGACGTGCATAAACAGTTGAATTTCCCATTCATATCAGTAAGAAAGAAATATTTGGAAAAAAAATTAACAATTATCGCACTGCTCAGCAAATTTTGAATGATTAAATGCTATGGTGAAGAGAACTGGATGTAACTTTTTATTTGCTGAACTTCAAAATGAAGCTTAAATTAATTGACAGATCTTTTTTCCAAATAAGAATGCTTTCAGGATTATTTGTACAATAAAATACAAATAAAAAGTTGTTTTACCTCAGCTGCTTCTTCATTTGGTCTGTCTATGGTATTCTGTATCAGGAATATCCCATTTGGTAATCATCTAACATAGCACCTCTCCATTTCCCTTTGAACTTGTGCTTAGTCACAGTAATGTCTTGATAAAATTACATCTACAGTTTTTAAGTGAAATAGAAAATATTGATGAAATTTTTTTATTAAAAGAATCAATAGAAAATATTGAAGAAACGCTATCTCCATTAGAATCAATAGAAAATATTGTCCGAAGGCTTATGAACCGGAAGTCTTTCGTCATGTATCACAGGTCGAATTGCGGATAATATGTTAGGGTACACGTGTTGATATTTTGATGGGCATAATTTTTTTTTGCAGAAATAGTAGTCAGTACTGGGATTGTTAGCTTTCTCCAAGCCATGGACACTTCAAATTGCATACAGCTTCCTTTTCATTGCATCAATGCATTGAGTTTAGATAAACATGTAGTGAAGCGCAAATGTGGTTCTCGGTTTTTTTCAAGTCCCCCAGCTTACAGCTGAAATACACCTTTTTTTTTAGTTGAAGTAATCGAACACTTTCTCGAAGCCAATGTCACTTCTCCGTAAAATAGCAAATGTAATCCAAGTTATTTACACACTTCAGGGACATTTTTATAAATATACTACGCGGTGTGAGATAATAGAATGGTGGCTGAAACATTCACAGGACAATTCTAATGGAAGAATTTGGGACAAATCGACATGAAAGCCATTTTCGTTCAAATTCATAAGAACTAAAAACCGTTATAAGGCAACAATTTTACTGATACGTGGTGCACATATGCGCAGCGAACAATAGCTAGCCACGTGCTGACATTGAGTTAAGAGAATTACGACTATCATTTGCAGTGTTGCCAACTGATATAGGTGGAGACCCTCCCAAAAAAGAATTATTGGTAAAAAGGAAAACGTAATTTCAAAACTGCTGTTATTCGAAAACTAGAGCTAAGCTGAAATATTCAGTGTCCCCGATTTAGTACGAATTTGCAACTTTCGTTTCCATAACATTTTGAGTGTTAAACAGTGTTCCTGAAGAGCAATTTGTACATTCGGGGACATTGACAATTTACCCACCATCGGTTGATACATAGACCAATGTACAAGCATTAATTAACAGAATTTTACTTACTTTCATTGGTTAATTTAAGTTCTCAGCAATTAAATAAACACGTGCGATATATATATATATATATATATATATATATATATATATATATATATACAAACAAACATATATATAAATCTTTTTTCTTATATAATATATATATATATATATATATATATATATATATATATATATATATATATATATATATATATAGATATATATATATATATATAGATATATATATATATATATATATATATATATATATAATATATATATATATAGCTTATATATATATCTCTTTAACTATATATACTTTTATATATATATATATATATATATATATATATATATATATATATATATATATATATATATATCGGCAATCAAACCTACATTTAAAACACCTCGGTGAAAAAGCACTTCGCCTTATCACAGAAATCTTCAACAAATCCTGGCAACTTAACTATATACCCTCAGTCTGGAAACAAGCATTCATACTCCCAAAACTCAGGCCTAAAAAAGACCCTAACTCCCCCTCCTCTTACCGCCCAATCTCTCTCCTCTTCTCCATCAGTAAACTGCTGGCTGGAGAAATTAATATTTAACAAAATCTCCCCTCTCATCACCCTCCCAGATTTCCAACATGGCTTTAAAAGCAACCACTCCACTACAGCCCATACCTCCCTCACCCAACACATCATCAACGGCTTCAACCATCCATCCCATAGATCCATTCTCACAGCAATCGACATCAACAAAGCCTTTGACACTGTTCCCACATACATTCTTATACAAAAAATCCTTCAATTCCCCCTAGAAAATAACGACAAAAAATGGCTTTCTAATTTTCTCACTAACCGTTTTGCCAAAGTTCTCCTCAAAAACAATCTCTCCCACTCCATTAAACTACAAAATGACGTCCCACAGGGCGCCATTCTCTCTCCATTCCTCTTCAATCTTTTCACAGCAGACCTGCCATCCTACCCACCAATCACCAAACTTATAACTTACGCAGATGATATCAGCCTCATTTCCCAACATCCAGGCGTAAATAGCCCCTCTTCACACCCAAGAATACTTACAACAATTAGAAACTTGGCTACTCTCAACAGAATGACCGCCTCCCCCTCAAATCCTCCATCACTCCTAACCTACCGACCCGCAACCAATCTTCCCTCCATCCAATAGTTTTCCTGAACAACAATCCCTCCCCTAAACAAAACCCAAAAAATATTAGACTTACTTATGACACACATGACGTTCTCCCCCCAGATCGACCAAATCACCTCATCAACCCAAAGGAAACTTAACACCCTCCGAACCCTTTCCCAGCACCTTCAGTGACAGGAAACACACCCTGCACACTTATAAATAACTCCTCAGAACAAATATAAACTATAGCTACTCCCACATGGTTCCCTGCACTTTAATCAAGAATCTAACTCAAAATTACAAATCACAAACACCGCCCTTAAATTATCCTGGATACACTAAAGGCCACCCCATCCAACATTTACGCGGTAGGACTTATCCTCAAATCAACACCCACCTGGAGATGGTGGGGACTCAATTCTACCAGAAAACCCTAAATCCAACCCACCCATGTCACCAAATATTCTCCAACCCCTCCAGACACAGACTAAAATCCCCACCCTCCTCACCAGCCAAATTCTATAATGACATCTACAACATTATTCCCCCTCCTCCTCCCAATAAGTCATGGCTCACTCATATCCATACACAACTAACTAACACGTACCTACAAAACCGCCCCAATAACAATTTACTAAACTCCCCCTCCCCAAAAATTTCCCCTATAGAAGAAACACTGTCCAGAAGAGGCCAAATTGACCTCGCCCGGAGCAGATCAGGTCACCACCCAAAACTCTTACAATATAAATATAGATTCAAACTAGACAATGTTACCTCCCCCACCTGCACCAGATGTTC
>JABUQX010129680.1:0-12500 GCA_015478945.1 Trachelipus rathkii
CTCAGTTCTCCCACTAAGGTGGAGCTCGAATCATGACGTGAACAGGTCATTCCTTCTCAACTAAATTCTTCTCTCCCATAATCATGGGTTCGACGTAGCTTGTTCTCAAGCCATTCAGCTTAGATACAGAGGTCATCGGGAGTTGGAAAAAAATTCTCATTTTCCTATCACTCTCGCTAATTTTCATTCAGCTAGAAATCGTTGCTGGGATACTCTTCGACGAGCAAAGCAGGCTTTCATCAAACAAAAGTTGCTAACCTCCTTGGTTCTGCTACTGACAAATTTTCTGGCCTCTGTCAAAAACATCTCTAACAAACTCTTGTTAAAATTTAAAGTTAATCATTGATCTGATTGGCTCTGTTGCTAACTGTCCAACTGTAAAGGCCAATCTCTTCAGCCTCCTATTTTCCTCTATCTCAACCCTGGACAATTTTGGCATTCCTCCTCCTCCTTTCAGGTGTCCTATGTATTTGCCTGTGATTACATATGATCGGGTGCATTGGCTTCTGTGATATATGAATGTTAGGAAGACGGGAGGCCCGGATGGCATTCCTCCCAGGGTTTGAGAGTGTGCTTCTGAGCTGGCCCCTCCCCTCGTTCAACTGTATTCTCTCTATGCTTAATACTAACACTTTCCCTCAGTTGGGAAAGCAAAGCCAGAAAAAGACTATTTATAAAAAACCTTTTATGTTTTTTCCGATTGAATATTGACAGCCGCTCTGATAAATCTAACTATCGCCCTATAGCTCTCACTTGTATTCTATCTAAATTCTAAGATCTTTGAAACCCTTCTTAACTCTCACTTCTTAGGACCCATCTGAATCTCATTCTCTTCTTTCCGATCGCCAGTAAGGCTTTCGGCGTTCAAGGTCTACTTTCGATATACTTTATTATTCAATCAATTTATGGTTTTCCGCTCTTAGGAACTACGGGGGAGACTTGAGTGGTGGCGCTGACATATCCAAAGATTTTACAGGGTAATGGCATGCGTCACTGCTCTCCAAGGTACCCTCCCTTTGGGTTTCCTCCTTCTCTTTGCTTATTTATGTTTGTCTAGCTTTCTTTCAAGTCGCTCAATATTGGCTGCGGTTGATGAGACTTCTTCTTTTTCTGTCATAGTGGTGTTCCTCAGGGTTTTCTGTCTTATCTCCTACTTTATTCTGTACTTTTCATTTAATAATTTATTTCACCTCCACATCTAACTCTATCCATTCATATGCCGATGATATCGACCTGCATTTCTTCTCAACTCATTTCAATCCTGCCCTCTTTTACTTCTAGATTGCCTTCTCGTCTTATCTTTCCGATTCATTCCGCCTGATCTGGATAGATTTCTGATTGGGCGCTTGTCTCAACCTTGTGAAATTCAATTTTAAAACTCAACTTCTACAAATCTCCCTCTCTAAAACACATTCTAACTTTACTTATCTCTTTCGACGGTTCTCTCCTCTCTCCTGTTGTTGACAATATAAAACATCCTTGGCCTTAACATAAACAAAAAAAATGTCCTGGAAACCTCACATCACAACAACGGTGTTGCTAGGCGGCCTAAAAGAAAACGGAGTCGTTCTAGACTGCAAGACTTTTCGTTCCTCTTCTTTTCAGATACTCCAAGCTATACAAGGTTTCATCCGCCTTGGATGAGGAGTACTGTTCTCATATTCTGGGGGGCTCTGGTTTCACCGGCTTTTGGAAAGGGTCGAGTCAAAGGCCGAAAGGTTTATAAACTGTTCTGTACTTCCCAGTTCACTTACCCTCTATCTTTGAGCGCGATGTTGGTGATTTATCTCTTCTCTATAGGTATCGCGTGGCAGGTGTTCGAAGGAACTTACCACTCGTGTACCTACCACCTTTACGACGACCTCAATAGCACAAGGATAGTACTGTTGTCTGAACACGAGTTATTCGTGATATTGGTAAAACTCCAGGCTAGTTCGCTGCGTTGCTTCTTCTTTCCTGCCACCTCTTCGTGTGGAATTCTCTTCCATCAATCTGTGTTTCCTGCTGAATTTAATCTTCACTTTCTAGGGTAAAAGCCTGTGTCTGTGCTCATCTGTGTAATTTGCGCTAGCGGATGAAGATAAAAGAAAATTGTGATAATAAAATTGAAAGAGAAATAGGAGGAAGAAAAAAATAACTTCCACATAAAAAAACTGATTATTAAAAAAAGCCAACTGTGAGAATAACTTGAGTGTTAAGAACTAAGTGATCGATTAGTCAATGCTCGATTGTATTATATGCAATTAATTTTAATAAAGAAAAAAACTTAACTAATTTTTTAACATTCATATTGTCAAGCTAATCCTAACAAGACAAGTGGAGACTCCAGACTGACTGAATATTATTAAACCCCAATTACCTTCTAATGGAACAGTAATCAAGTTGATTAACAGGTAATTAAAAATGAAATTGCCAATCAAGAAAGAAAAAACAACACAAATTAAAATCAGAGAGAGGCGAGTTTTGAGCGAGTCAAGACTCTTAAGCCTAAAATGAAGAGTACTGTATCACATTTCGGACAAAACAAGTGAAAATTATAGGGGAAAAAAGTACTTCAAACCTTTCCCTAGAATCCCCCCCCCACAAACACTCACTCCCAACTTGACCGCCGCGAGCGAACAGCGAAGGACTGATATTCAAAATGTGAGGAGAACCTTTTATGGTCGAAATCACATCCTTGTTCCTCCTCTCACCAAAAAAAAAAATTAAATAAATAAAAATATTCGAAAAATGAAAAAAAAAGAGAGGGAAGGAAGAGAAAACATAGAATAAAAAACATATAAAACTTTTATGTGTAAATTAATTATTACAGTGATTTATGATAATTAATAATTAATAATAATAATAATATAATAAAATATATAATAATAATAATGTCGAGGCACTGCATGCTAGCCAAACAAAACCTTAGATTTTGTCAGGTAGAAATCCATTTTATGACAAAATTACTAATGTATATGGTGCTGAATTTTTTATATTTAAGAAAGAATTTTACATTGATTTTTGTTTTAGATTGGATAATGAATATTTATTCCTCTTTGATCTTGATAGTACAAATTAAATTTTAAACAAGATATAATCAAACTTGCCAAATTCCATCGAAGGGGTGATGATGATAGGAGTTAGGCCGGAAGTACTGTATTACTCTACAAAAAATATATATATTAGTTAATAATAAATAATAATAAATTATTAATTATTAATGTTAATAAAAAAAAAAAATAATAATAATTTTTCTGCTGGTATTATTTAAATGAGGGTTAGTTAAATTAGGAAAGAGGAGAGAATCACTTAATTTCTTGTCCGAAAAAACAATGCAAATTTCTCAAATGTGAAAAAATTCTAAAGAATCCACCCATAAAATTTTCAAAAAAAATAAAAAATAAAAAAAAGTTTTTTTTTGCAAACTTTAATTTTATTATTAATTAGATTGTAAAGAGTCATGATTTTTATGAATTGAGGGCCATTCGAAGTCACTTTAGGGTGGGCCCCCCCCCCCAAACCCCCCCATTTTGCGTAGAAAGGGGGGGGCTACCAACTTTACTATAAGCAATTAGATAATAATTATGTGCAATTAGCGAATTGTAAGCGCTTGCTTTGTGCCAACTGGAGTTAAAGGATGCCAAGGTGCGTTCCCTCTGTGAAAACTCCGAAAAAGCGGGTCTCTTTTATCTATAATATATACTATTATTATAATAATATAGTATATATATATATATATATATATATATATTATATATATATATATTATATATACTAATATATATAATTAATTAAAATATATATAGCTATATATATATAATTCGTTTTATTCCTTTATAATATGATTGGCGTACTTAGATGCAATTTCTACTGACCTTACGTACCCCCTGAAAATCCCTTCCCGTACCCCCCTGGGGGTATGTGTACCCCGTTTGAGAAACCTCTGATTTATATCATTAAAAAGATAAATTTAATATTTTTATATACCTCTTCTTATCTTTCCTATATATGAGAGCTATAAATTTTTTAATTATAACTATATTTTTTTTTTATTCAATTTATTAATGAAGTTTCTTTTTTAAGCTAAATATATATAATATATATATATATATATATATAATATATATATATATATTATATATATTATAATATATATATATATAATATATATATACCGTAAGACGGGGCAATTCGGTCAAAAATCAGGGGTACTCAAAATGCTAAAGGTTTATGAAACTTTTTTTTTTTTTTCCAAAATTTTTATTTTATATATTTTAAGTTATTTAACAGAAAATTGTATAATGTTATTTGTATATATAAATTATATATATTAATGTTAGAAACCGATAAGTAACATGGACTGAATTGCCCCCCGATTTTGGGGGCGGGGGCAATTCGTCCACTTCATTTTCACATCCCTAAGAATTCTCAATTAAAGTGTTTATTTAATAAATTCATGATTAAAAAAGTTGTTCAATTTAAACATAATGGTATTGCAATATTATTTTAAGAATTGGGTTCGAAAACGTAATTAAATGTTCGAGTTTGCGTTTGTTATTTTTTGAACTGCAAAAATCTTTAAAAAAAAGGCTTGCCTAACGTACAGGAATTTCCTTAATTCTTAAGTCGCTATTTCCCGTGCTTGCTGAATACAGAATTAGGAAATTCTACGGCTGGTGAGCGTTTTTTACGATTTTGCGATTTGTTGGACAAAAATGAACGCAAGACGCTGTTTTGACAAAAATGAATGCAAGCTCGAGTGTTTTAGGTCTCTTTTTTAAATAAATGTATTACAATTTTAAGAAATTGGTTTGAAAACTAATAAATGTTCGAGTTTGCGTTCATTTTGTCAAACGCAAAAATCGTAAAAAATGCTCATCAAACGTAAGGAATTCCTTAATTCTTTTTGTATTCTATATTACACAGAATAAGGAAAATTCTTATACGTTTGGTGAGCGTTTTTTTTACTATTTTGCGCTGTTGACAAAAACGGACTGTAATGTTATTAATTCTGTAAGTGTGCAATTCTTTTTTATTTTATTATTACACAGAATTAAGGAAAATTCTTACGTTTGGTGAGCGTTTTTCTTTTACGATCTTTGCGCTGTTGTTGAACGAAAACAAACGCAACCTTTACAATAAACGAATTGCAAACTCGAGCGTTCTTAGGCATATTACGTTTCGAAGAACCAATGCAAGAACGAAAACTTGCTTAAGGGTCTGGAAACATCATCAGCAGAGTATCCCTTTGTATCCTGCTGTTACTTTTGCGTAATTTTTAATTCTTCATGAAAAAAATTTAAAAAGGTTAATTAGGCCTAAGTTGAAAAACTTTACCTAACCTATCTTGCTGTAAAAGTGTAAAAATTATTTTGAAACATATTATTTCGGACATCTTTTTGTAAAAGGAGTATTAAAAAATTTAAATTTAATGAAGATTTCAATGTGACCGAATTGCCCCACGCAAATTTTTAAACCTGGACCAATGCCCCATTTACAATTTTTATAATAAAAGTATTTATCAAACAATGAATGACTCAACGATTGCATTAAGGTTGAATGAACTATTTTTAAGACTTTATCTTGGTACCATAATGTGAGTACAATTATTTTACCTGTATGAATCTTAGCAATAAACCTAACCTAGATTTTAAAGTGCTCAGAAAAAGAAAATCACAAAATTAATGGACTTAAATTAAAGGTTTCATAAAAAATTAATACCTAAGACATAAAAATACATTATTTTACATCTTAATTTATATTTGTACATTTTCATATAGGCTATTTTATTAATTTATCCGAATTGCCCCACATGGACCGAATTGCCCCATGTGGACCGAATTGGCCACATGGACTGAATTGCCCCAATCTTCGGTATTATATATATATATACCAGTATATAGAAAAATCTTTAATCATATTTAAAAACTTAAACAAAAAAAAAAAATGTTCAAATATTTTTTTATTGATTATTTAATCAAAATTATCTGTTATCCTTTGAACATTTAGTTTTCTTTTCAAATAAAAAAGCCATAGAAAATCATTTTAGAGGTATACTTTTTAATTTTAAAATTTAAAAGTTAAATTTTTTCTTTATAATCTAAAAACCTTTATTATTTAAAAAAAAAATTTTTTTTCTAAATAGCGATTTATAGCAACTCTCTTTAATTTTGCTTGTCCTCAACGCTGCAAGCAAACGGAAATATATATATATTAAAGCTTTAAACCTGTTTTTTTTTTTTTTTTTTCCAACATTTAATAAATTTTGCCAACATTTAAAATATATATCACTATCTTTATGGGGACACAAGAGAGTAAGGAAAAAACTTTAATGCTGGAAATATAATATCTTATATGCTTTCATCAAGTTAGTAAACATATTAGCAAATTTAAATTTTACTTTTCTCAACACTTGCAAGCAAAAAAAAAATTGTTTGGCAACTCAGGCGCTCCTTCTATTGCAGTTGTTCATGCAAATTCTATTTTGGCAACTAAAGAATATATATTTATAAAACTTACACACAACAGAAGTTATTACCTGAATCTCATATAATGACCAATATTTTTGAATTATTTGAATTTTCATATAGTTACCTTTAAAACCTTTTATTAAAGTAGGAATGAGTTTCTCAGTTTTTTGTGACATTCATTTTTTTTACTTCCATCTCAAGTGGCACTCATTTGGCACTATGAAACACAACTTTATCTATCTAAAATATATCTAAAATATTTACTATTTTATATTATTTACCTTATCAATTTACAATTATTTGCAATTAATAAAAAGTTATTATTTATAACTGAACTTGTAAAGCATGTTACCCCAACTATCTTTTATATTTATTTTATTTACAATGATAATACTAAATTTTATTTTAAAACTGCAAATGCAAAATTGTTTTGTTGCTAAGTTAATCTTTCACCTGCTTTGTTTCGTAGTATATTTTAAAAAAGCGACATTTGGCAATCTAATGGCACTGCATAATTTTGCTTTATTTATTTTATTTTGACTTAAGAGATGTATAAGCAAGAAGTCGAAATACCTTTTCGACTGTATTTAATTTTCACTTTAACACTTTACTATTTAAAACCTATTAACATATTCATATTCACTGCATTCCTTGTTCTGTATATCTTTGTTCCTAAATTGCTTGCTTCAACCCAACAAGCAAAAGGACAGTCGAATATACAAACACGTAACAGGGAGTTGCCATTTGCCAACAATTCCGTTTTCTTTTGCGGCAGACGGTAGACCATCTGGTTTTGCAGACGACAATTTAAAACCACATCATGGCTTTTATCAATGTCTTTCCTTTCTTCTCTTTATGACTTGCAATGTAATTCTGATTTATATGATTTCTTCTCAAATTGCTAAATCAGGACATTTGTTAAATTCTGATTTGCATGATTTCTTCTCAAGTGGATAAATCAGAACTTGTTAAATTCTGATTTGCATGATTTCTTCTCAAATGGATAAATCAGAACTTTTAGTAAAATTCTGATTTGCATGATTTCATCTCGTGTATAAATCAGAACTTGTGGAAAAATAACTTCTCAAGATAAAACCAAAAAGAAGAAATCAAACACAGAAATTCTAATACAGCTTTATTTGTACATAGTGCCATAAATGAACTTCTGGTTCTGTAATTAAAACAATAATGTAAATAATGCTATATACAAAAAAATAACATATATAAAACAAATATATAATAAACTGAAACAAAATATATAATAGACCGTCAATAATTTTACAATAGATTTTCCATAATTTCACAATGCAAGTGTATGAAATCGAAATACATTTATTAGCAAATCATGATATAACAAAATGGTTTTTTACCCGATTTATTGGGCTTTTAATGGCTCTATCAATCCTTTAAATAGTAATATAGTCTTTATTTGTAAGCTACATTCTATAAACACTTTTTCTTGTTATTCTCACACATTGCAAGTGCTGAGAGGACTTTTTTTCGGTTATACCTCAGTTTCGCGCATGCGCGTTTGTTGCTCTATGATGCAACATTCTATTGCAGGAAACCCCTTTGTGAATATTTGCAATGATTAAGTTTAAAGAACTCTTGTATTTTAACATTGCTATTTTTTGTAATCATTTAAATACTAATCATTTATTTACTCATTTATTTATTCTAATGTTAAATAAATATTAATAGATATAATATATATATATATATAGTATATATATATATATAATATATATATAATATATATAATATATTCTATATTAACATAAATATATATAATAATATATATATATAATAATATATATATTAATATATATATATATATATGGATAAAAGATCAGTAATATGAGGTATTGGCAAAAAATTTCAGTATTGTAGTATAGTTTTGAAAAAATTGAGTATATGTATCAGTATCAGACTAAAATTTCGGTATTGTAAACTCTACTTTATATATTATATATTATATTTACAATAAGTATTAGTATAAATATATGTAAAATCATAAATATAGAGTAATAATTATATAATATATATATATATATATATATATATATATATATATTGTAATACAAAAAAATTTCTACACCACTTTCTTTGTTTTGAAAATACACATTGTTATTATAAAGCAAGTCTCTGATATTTATACAATTAGCAGTGTAATATTTTTTTAATATTGTGAATGATAAGAATTCTTTTAAATAAATGTCTCTTCAAGGAAGATGTTTTATTTCCTATTAAGTATTGAAGGGATTTTATTTTTCTTTCAAATATTTGTTGTGCCTGTTTCCATTTTTATTTTTTGTTTAGATTATATCCGTTATGGATTTATTATTATTATTTATATTATCAATTCTTTAGTTAGATTATTATATTTTTGAAAGGCACGGGGTAAGAACCCCTTTATAGAAATTCAAACTCTAGAAACCCAGAATTGGGACAGCTCTGAATCTAGGATCACTTATAATCGGGGTTAGGACCCCTTGAAGATTGAACAGTCTAACTCTTTTTGTTACGCCTCTATATAAAAGACTTAAAATTTTCCATGCACATAATCCATCGTTTTATCTAACAAAGAATTTTTTTTAAGGAATAATAATGATAGCAAAGTGAGAATTCATAATATAATTCAGTGTTGTGTTGCTTAGCTTATAAACGTATGAAATACTTTTCGCAAATGACAAAGAACTATACTACTTAAAAAAATTACTAATTAAACTATTTAAAGTTAAAACAAATTATCTAAGATAGAAACTTTTAATGCTATAATTTTTATATATTATAATCTATTCACATTGGAATATATATTATATTTAAATGTCTATATTTTTGGGATGTTTTTTTTTTAGAGTGATTGTCGGTGCACTGGTGTGACAGATATATTCAGTCATTATTTTTGTTTGAACGGATATTTATATAGGGAATATAATAAAATTACTAAAACAAATAAGCCTACTTTTTAATACATATTCTACAAACTTAGTCTAAGGACTTATTAATTGAAATTAAAAACTTAAAAGAGTCTCTTTCTCAGGTAATTGTTAATGTTAATATATTGCACATCATCCCATGCTTTTATTTGGCTCTGTTGGTATCACCTGTTATATTTTCATTTTGCATGACCTGTGGGTGGATATTCTGCTGAGGCTTGGCAAATTCCATACATGTAGTCAAGGACAGTGTCTTCATTATAAGAAATGAAATGCGGCTTTCATGGGCCCAAGCCGTGGTTTACTCTGCATTCTTTTCTTTTAAACGTAAGTTTATTTTCACTATTTCTTATTCTTATTAATAAATTTATCTATTCTTTTGCTACTGCGCATATTTTATTTATTAGTGGACTAAAAATCTCATCATCATTTCACCCTATTTTAGTCATTACAAATATATTTATATATAATATATATATATAATAATATAATATATATATAATATATATATATATATATATATATATGTAATATATATATCAAAATAATATATATAATATATAATATATATATATATATATATATATATATATTGATATTAGTATTAGTATATATACCAGGGGCATAGGCAGCGCCCCCTTCATAAAGTAGAGGAAAAAAAAAAATGCTTCAACGGCTTTTAAGCGAGTGAACTTTCCGCAGACCGCCACATGGAGAAAATATAATTATAAAATAAACTGAGATTAAAAACCCTTATATTATACTGAAACATGCTAACTATTGAACAATTTTTATTTTAAGATCAATTACCAAAGAAGTTAATCTAAAAACTATTTTAAAATATATTATTTCTTAAAGTTAGGAGTTTACATACCTGAGATATATGGTAGTGTTCATTTCTTTTTTGAAATCATTTTTAACATCATCAATGTATATGGTATTCTATTGTTGTTTCAACATCAACAGGCAAATTATGGGTATTGAGTATCGAATAGGAGCTTCATTGTCCACTCTCACAGAATGGTTGTTTCTCCCTGGAGCACCAGCAACATTTATTATCCTTCCACCTTTGCGTCGTTTTGGAGCTGGTAAGGATCCTTTTGGAAAGCGTTGCTCCTTAAGTGTGTGTGTTAGAGAATCATTAAGTACTTCTTCGCTGCTGTAGTCAGCTTCACAATTTTTTGCAGCTCTCCCAAATCTTTTAAGTAATTCTGTCACATCGGGTGGACATATTCCTGTCCCTTTAAAACCACTGATTACATTATTGGCTATTTTGTTTCCTTCCCCGGCAGAGTCCAACATATTGAGAAGCTTGGACAGCATCTGTGGAAATATTTTTTTATCAACTGTAGATGATGTTGGGTATTGCTGCTTGTAATCCTCAATCATATTTCCCCAGGTGAGCTTTAGAGGACGGAAGAAACTTACATCCAAAGGTTGGGCTAAGGGTGTTGAATTAGGTGGAAGGCAAATGAATGCAATATCATTTTGCTGACAAAGGTTAAGAACATGAATGGATAAGTGTGACAATAGGGTGTTACCAATGATTACCTTTCTTCCTTCAATGTTTTTAGCATGGGGCAAAAACATATTTTGAAACCATTTCTCAAAAGTGCTTGATTCAAACCATCCAGAGTTAGTAATTTCAAATTGTGTTCCATCTTTGCAACACCTTTTGGTGCAGCATGGTTTTCCTTTGGGTCCTCCTTGTTTCCATGATTGATGCACTATACCAGCGCCTCTTGAGGGATTTCTATAAACAACAAAGGGTGGCAGAAGAGTCCCATCAGCAGATGCGCAGAACATGACAGTTACACAGGATTTAGTGTAATTAGTAATTTTGTCAGGATATTTTGTTCCTCTGCTGTAGAGAAACTTCTTTAGACCAGGATTATCAGCAAGATTAATTTCGTCATAAGTGAAAATCTGATTACTTTCCAATCCTTCCAATGAGTTTGTTAGTTGTTCATGATATTTCTTGAGTACCTCAGTACCTACTTGGGCTCTACTTTGTTTAATGTGATTTGCGAAACGTTCCGATAGTTCAGAATGTCTGTCAATAAAGGCTCTAGCCCAGTCTGGTCCTGGCATATTATTTTTGAAGATCTTATGTTTGATCTTTTGTTTATTGAGATATGTCTGAACAATTTTTCTAACATCCAGATGATTTAAAGGAAAGCCCCAGTCAGAACATTTTATAATACCCTTAACTAAATCGTTTTCAAATCCTTCAGGTAACCCAAATGGCCTACCTGGTTTCTTATTGTGTTTGTCATTATTGGCATTAGATAGTGTGCTCTTGGATATTTTAAAGACTTTAGAAGCCTGACTAAGAGTCATTGATCTTTCATTAATTGCAGTTAAGGCTTGTTGAAGTTGCCTTTTGCTATAATTGCCATATGCTCTGGTACCTGGCTCTCTAAGTTTTTTACCCATTGTACAGTAACTATTTAGAATATGGTATTTAAAATTTTTTTTTAACTTTTTACAATATTTAAATGTTTTTTTACTCAAAAATTTCCTGCAAATCTGAAATTAATTAAAAAATAATATATATATAAAAAGAAAATAAATTAAATATGTGGATAAGTACCGTAAATAATAGATAAATATATAAATAATAAAAATAATAAAAACAAATAAATAATAAATTTTTAACTTTTTTATCAAATTCCATTACCTTTGAAACACTAATAGATCGTTCAATGTTACCCAACTTATTGTTCAAAGTTACCCACCATATTTTAACACTTAATAACTTTGAAAGTAAAAAAAAAAAATTTCTCACTATTAGTGGTTTTTGAACCTTATATATATATATATATATATAATATAATATATATAAATATTATATATATATTTTTTTTTTTTTATATTATATATAATATAAATTTATATAGATATATATATAAATATATAATATATATATAAATATAAATATATATATATATATATATATATATAATATATATATATATATATATATATATATATATAGATATATATATATATATATATATTATATATATATATATATATATATATAAAATATATATGGTATGGATTCATTTTATTCTTCTCCCTCCCACAGCCAGCAGATATAAATGAA
>JABUQX010129680.1:17500-24597 GCA_015478945.1 Trachelipus rathkii
GTCCGATTCATCCCTCTCCGCTCAAAAATTGACACTTTTTGGAATTCGTATTTTTTATATAAATTTTTTTTATTTTAATTTTTATCTTAATATAAGTAAACTATTTATTATATTTAAATTAATTATACGTAATAAAAATGTCATAATAATACGTAAAGAAAAACAATGGTGGTCCGATTCACCCCATCATCAATTTTTACGGTGGGGTGAATTGGACCAAGTTAGGCCCCGTGATTTGGCCACTAATACTGTTTGGAACAAAAATTTACTTTGCCAGTTTAAAGCTAACATACTCGAGTGTATACACTGAAAAAATAATTAAAATCCATCCACAATTTTTCATTTTATAACGAAGTTAAAAAAAACTCACATTTTTCAAAAGTGAAATTCTATTGAAGGGCATTTTGTACCCTAATTTATAACATTTTTCAAAATATAAAAACTCTCTAGAATTAAAGATGATCTAAATAAAACTTGTAGTACTACCGCGTGGCTATTAAATGAGCAAAAAAATTTTTTTTTATTTTTTTTTAATATTTTTTATTTTATTTAGAGTGGACCGAATCACCCCTCTAAAAATGCCGGGCCCGGTCACCCCACCCGACGCTACATACACTTTGTCTATAATATCAATTGCTCGAAATTAGTGAAAAAATCGTTTATAAAAAAATAATATCGATAATCTGAAAAGCATTTCAACAGTGATTCCTCATCCCAACACGAACGAAAAAAAAACGAATTGTTATGATTTTCAGAGCGTTAATATTATTATTTTTAATGAAAATATTTACTCAAAATAAACTCAAACGCGTAAAAAAAACTTCAAATAATTTTTTAAAACCATTTTTGTAAATGAAATATTTATAATTTTAATATACTACTATGTACGTGAACTCAAGTCAGTAATACTAAAAAATTACCATTTTTTTTAGAGTAATATTATCTTATGATTTAAAAAAAAAAAAAAAAATTTTTATAAAATGTTATAGTTTTAACAACTTTCAGAGGCTTTAACTTTTTTTCCTAAAGAGACTGCCACGTTTGGTTTCTTTTATTCATTATTATTTTTTTAGAGTATATCCTGTGATTTTTATAAAAATTGGGGGTGAAGCCCCTCTGTGCTACTATTAATATATTAATTAATTCATATATATATAATATAATATATATATATATATATATATATATATATATATATATATTTATATTATATATATATTATATATATATATATATATATATATATTATATAATATATATATATATATTATATTTATATATAACTATATATTAATATTATAATATATATATATATATATATACACGGTATATATCTAGAGTTCTCTCGTCTACAGCTTCTGATTCAATTCTTGCCGATTTGGTCGGAATTTCCTCAGTGGGGTAACCGTAATCTTGGGAAGTTATCTTCTTTGAAAACTCAACTCTATATATCTCCCTCTGCTAAAATACTCCCACTTTTCCCATCCCCTTTGTGGCTCTAATGTCTTACCCGTAAACAACATAAAAATTCTTGGACTAAACATAAAATAGTGATTATCTTGAGAATCACATCACATCGGTTGCTAAAATGGCCTCAAAAAAAGCTGGGAATTCGTCAGATTGCGTGAATTTTTTCTTCTGCTCAGATACTACAGTATATAAAGGTCTTATTAGCCCGCTGTATGGAATACTGTTCCCACATTTGGGGTGAATTCGGTTCCACACTGCTTTTGGATAGAGTTTGGAAAGTGGCTAAGCAGGCTTATAAACTGTCCCCATACTTTCTTGACTCCCTTGACCGTCTTTCTCTGCGTCGTGACGTAGGTGCCTATCTCTTTTCTATAGTATTTCAACGGCAGGTGCTCGAGAGAATTGACCTATCGCATTCCTCCACCACTGGGTCGCCCTCGTAGCACAAGAGGTGCCTTTTCTCTCATGAAAATTGTGTGAATATTGGCAGTTCAGGATCAATCGTTGTGTACTCCTTCTTTCCAGCCCAACTGCATATTTAATCTCCTCTTATTCAACGTCCCGGGTCTGCGGCCCTCTGAGGGAATTGCGTTAAGGCAAGAGTCAGGGTGGGTTTACTTTCATGTATTTTTAATTTTTTATTTTTCTTATATACATTTTTTTATTTATTAATTTTTGGTTTTTATTTTGTTTTTTTTTTGCCCCCTCCTTTTGAAAAGGGCATTGACCGTGAGTGGTGATATCGTGTAAAAAAATAAAAAGAAAAAAAAACTATACTAATATATATATATATATATAATATATAATATATATATAATTATATATATATTATATATATATATATATATATATATATATATATATATATATAATAGTTATATATATATATCTATCAAGGGTTGGGTCAAGTTCATTTTTCAAGGTACAGTACTCTAGAATTGTTCAAGTACAAGTTACAAGTACTCTAGAATTTGTACAAGTTACATGGTATCAAGTAAAAGTACAAGTACTTGTACTTTATGAACAACTGCTATATATATATATATATATATATATATATATACTATATAATATATAATTATATATATAATATTATATATATTACTATAATATATATAAATGTATGAATATGTCTATTTATATTACTATATGTAAGTGTATATTGTTGAGTATTATATAGAAAATTAAAAAAAATTTTTAATAAAAAAAATTTTCTATAAAATGTATTTTATAACACTAGAAGGTAATTAATATTAAATAATTATATAATATACTATATAATATTATAATATATATATATTATATAAATATATAATATATTATATATATATATATATATATATATATATATAATATATATAATATATATATACATATATCAATCACATGCACCACCTCTTATCTCCCAAGACCTGGAGGCCAGGTGCGTAAACATATACCGGGAAACAATAAAATAAAGAATATGAGCAAGTAGAAAAGCAAGCCCCGTCTACGCCCCTTTACCAGTTAGTGAGAACTCGTCGCAGTCAGAAAATATCAACCCTAGAGTTCACAGACCGCGCGATGGACCCTCACTATGACGTCTCGTCAATGTGGGGTTCATTCCTTGGCCCAGGGTGGCTATCACACGCATACCCCTTCACAAAACACACCATCACCTGCTGTTATGCACCTTTCTCTCGCTCTCTGCCAAACTCACATTTCACTCTCCAGGCATTCCTTTTCTGACTCCATCCAGCTTTTTCTTTGTCTCCCATCGTTTGATTCCCACACACTTACCCAACTTTTAAATACAAATTCCCCGTTTTTTTCAACCCCAACGTCTGTCATCCTCCTTTCCACATGACAACCAATCTCAACGTACTTTCATTTATTCTTCATTTACCACAATCTCCACACCAAACAAATCTCTAATATCGTTCATTCCTCATTTTAAAATCATTTCTTTTCACACCTAACACGCACTAAGATTGTCCATCTGAACACCTTGTACTTTAGATCTATACCTCTTATTCCGACATAGTCCCACTACTATACATTTAACACGGGTAACAACATAGCCCTCATGTAAGACCCTAGTGCACTAAAGCTCAGTCCCTTAACATCCACCAATGATTTAACTGCACAGCCACCTTAGCGCCATTCACAATTTCCTACTACACTCTGCAACATCTGTTCCCCCTTTCCATTCAACATATATCCTAAATATTATAACTCAGACACTTTTCCCAGCTGCTCACCATCTTTAATCATAACTTCCCACCCGAGGACTGTCCTCACTCAACACCATAACCTTACTCTATATACGTTTCCTTTCAAACGCCTTTCTTTTACACACCTACCCAAATCTTCTACTAGTCCTCTCAAACTCTCTTCAGAATTTGCCACACAAAAACAAATCATCCTCATATAATAGTAGGAATCCTTCACTCTCATCCATTCTCCATCATTCTTAACACCATTTCCTGCCACCTCCACCTCTAATTCTCTCATAACCTCATCCATATACAGATTGGATTTGCCCAGCGAGACATGCGCACACGCCCTGTCTCACTTCCGCTATTTAATATTAAAATATCACTTTTCGACTATTTACTTCTTACAACCTTCACTATCGTCCTACATATTTTGATTCTATTCAGAAGCTAACCATCACACCAATATATAACTAACACCTGCCATAGATTCCTTATCCTATTATATGCCTGTTGCAAATCCATAAATCCTAAATACAATTTATTCTTTCCTCCCTCATTTTTCCAATCATTGTTTCAATGTAAAAATTTCGATTCCAACAAATCCTCTACCACGAGCACTAAACCACCTTGTTCTTCCAAATTAGTTCTTTCCACTCATTCGACGCCACCTCTTTCGACCAAATATCACCATATATCTTCCCCTACATACACTTCAATAAACTAATTACCCTATAATACTTACAGTTACCCTTTTCCCTTACCCTTATATAAAGGTACTATATTTGACCTCCTCCAATCCCTCGGAACTCTACCTTCCATAAACGTCTTTGTATACAACTTCCAAATCCAATAATCACCATCTCTGCCTATATATATATATATATATATATATATATATATATAATATATATATATTATATTATAATATATATATATATAATATAATATATTATATATATATATATACGCGTCGGGCGGGGTGACCAGGCCCGCCTCTTTAGGGGGGGTGCGGTCCCCTCTAAATAAAATAAAAAAATACATAAAAAAAAAAATTTTTTTTTTTCGGGGCTTTCACAGCCACGCGGTAGTACAACAAGTTTTATTTAGATCATCATTAATTCTAGAAACATTTTATATTTATAAAAAATGTTAGAAATTAGGGGTACAAAATGTCCTTCAATAGAATTTCACTTTTGAAATGTGAGTTTTTTTTAAACTTCGTTATAAAATGAAAAATTGTGATCGATTTTTAATTATTTTTCGTGGATAACTCGAGTAATGTTAGGCTTTCAACTGGAAAAGTAATGTTTTGATCCTAAGCAGTATTAGTGGCAAAAAACGGGCCTTACTTGGTCCGATTCACCCCGCGTTAAAATTGATGGAGGTGATCGGCCACCAATTGTTTTTTCAGTATTTTAACGTATTTTATTGACCTTTTTAATTACGTATAATTAATTAAATGTAATAAAAAGTTACTTATATATTGAAAAAATTTTTTAAAAAAATGAAATTTTAATAAAAAAAACGAATTCAAAAGTGTCAAAATTTTTTGGCGGAGAGGGTGAAATCGGCCACCTTATTTATATGTCGTCTTTTTAATTTATCAATTATTGACATTTTTATTACTTATACGAAATTTATATATGATAAAATAATTATTATATAAGTTAAAATTAAATATAAAATTGGAATTTATCTGTAAAAGACGAATTTAAACAGATGGTCCGAGTCACCTCTCAATGGTGGTCCGCTTCACCCCTTCACGGTCAGGCTGACTCAGCGTTATTCAAACTTTAATAAAACTTTTATTATTAGAATTACATTATTATTTTTTTGTGTGCTTATGACCGACTAAAGGCCGTGATTTACAAAAAAAAAAAAATTCCAAAAAAGTGCATTAGGGGAGAGAGACGAAGTTATACTTAAAGTGGTCCAAGTCACCCGCCCGACTCTATATTATATTTACATGTATATATATTATATTTAAAGATATATATATTATAATAATATAATAAATATAATATATATATAATATATTAATATATTTATATACTGTATAACGTCGGGCGGTCACAGGCCCGCCTCTTAGAGGGGATGATTCGGTCACTCTAAATAAAATAAAAAATAGATAAACAAAAAAAAAAATTTCGCTCATTTTTAATAGCTAAGCGGTAGCAATACAAGTTTACTTTTAAAACTAAAGTTTTAAAAGTTTTTTAATATTTTTAAGAAAGTTAGAAATTAGGGTACAAAATGTCCTTCAATAGAATTTCACTTTTGAAAAATGTGAGTTTTTTTTAACTTCGTTATAAAATGAAAAATTGTGGATGGATTTTAATTATTTTTTCAGTGGATACACTCGAGTATGTTAGCTTTAAACTGGCAAAGTAAATTTTTCATCCAAGCAGTATAGTGGCAAACAAAATCACGGGGCTTAACTTGGTCCGATTCACCCCGCGTAAAAATTGATGGGGGGTGGCTCGGACCCCATTGTTTTTCATATTTTACGTATTATTACTGACATTTTTATTACGTATAAATTAATTTAAATGTAATAAAAAATTACTTATATTAATGAAAATTTTTAAAAAAAATGAAATTTTAATAAAAAAAACGAATTCAAAAAGTGTCAAAATTTTTGAGCGGAGAGGGGTGAATCGGACCACCTTATTTTTATTCTTATTTTATTTATCATTATTGACATTTCTTATTAACTTAATTACGATTTTAGTATGATAAATATTATTATATTAAGTAAAAATTAAAAATATAAAATGAAATTATACGTAAAAGACGAATTTAAACAGATGGTCTACCGAGTCACCCCTCAAATGGTGGTCCGCTTCCCCGCTCCCCGGTCCAGGCTGATCGGCGTTATTCATACTTTAATAAATTTACTTTTTATTATTAGAATTACATTATTTATTTTTTTGTGTGCTTATGGCCTACTATAGGGCGTGATTTTACAAAAAAAAAAAATTTCCAAAAAGTCATTAGGGGAGAGTCGGGAGACAAAGTTATACCTAAAGCTGGTCACCCCCCCCGACGCTATATATATATAATTATATATATATATATATAATTTTTTTTTTTTTTTTTTTTTACAGTTGTCACCACCACTCACGGGCAGAGCCCTATTCAGGGAGGCGGTGTTTCACGCTAAAGATTTCATCCGTAAAGCGTAAATTACGCAGATGAGCACAGACGCAGGGCTTTAAAGTGAAGGGAGATTAATTCAGCAGAGGAAAAACAGGAGATGAAGAAATTCCACAGACAGATGTTGGCTAAGGAAAGAAGGAAGCACAAAAAAAAAAAAAAACCGCAAACGCACTAGCCTGGAGTTACCTACATCAACACAAACCGTGCGGCAGACACATACCCCTTGTGCTACAAGGGCGTCGTAAAGGTGGTGTACGCGAGTGGATAGTT
>JABUQX010129681.1:0-25486 GCA_015478945.1 Trachelipus rathkii
GGAGAGAGATTATATAATTATATATATATATATATATATATATATAATAAATATTTATATGATCATATAATATATATATATACGTATCTTATATATATATATATCTATATTATATTATATATATAGTATATATATATATATATTATATTATATATTTATATTATATTATATTATATATATATATTATATATATATAACAATATATATATAAATATATATATATCATATATTATATATATATATATGATGTATGCGAAATCCTTACGTTTTCTCTGACTCATAAAATTTTAGGTTAATTTTTATTGGTTTGAATTTTTAAATCATGGTAAAATAAATCGTGCATTATTTTTAAGAAAGAAGAGAGCATGTAAGAGATTTAGATTACGAAGTGAACATATTTCCTTTTTTTATGTAATATATATATATGAATTAATTTAATATATATATATAAGGCTATTAATAGTACATAATATATATACTATATATATATATATAGTATTATGTATTATATCTTATATACGTTATATATAATATATATATTATTATAATATATAATTATATATTACTTAATCGTTGTTTTTTTTCATTTTCAAATTATTGTATCTTGATACGTTTAATTATTTTTCCTTGATCTTATTGAGTTGTTAATTAAACATAAAACAATGACAATAAGGGTAGATGCATGCAGGGGGTGATGCATGGCTAGACAACTCGCTGAGCGCTCCATAAAAATTTCGCGCTATGCGTGGACGTGGTGTAAACTACTCGCACAGTTGTAATATATTTATATTATATATAATATCTTATATATTATATATTATATATATATATATATTTATATATATATATTATATATATTTTGTATATACTCAGAGAGAAGAGAGAGAGAGAGAAGAGAGAGAGAGAGGAGAGAGAGAGAGCAGAGAGAGAGAGAGAGATTATTAGAATTTTAATTTGTTATTAAAATTAATGACTAAATAAATTGCCCTAAACACTTAAACAAGAAGAAATGCAAAGTAAAGAATAAAAGTTTATATACTTTGAAGCAAATTACAATGAAAAAGAATATTTTCTTAAATTTTTGATTCAATTTTCAATGATTAATAAACTTCTTTAAGTGGTAAGCATTTCAATGAATTTGTAATATATATATCTATATATATATATTATATATTATATATATATATTATATATATATATATAATATATATATATTTATATTATATATATATTTATATTACAGTGGCGTATTTAGGGGGCAGGGTGGGGGGCCGATGGCACACCCCGAATTTCTAGACCTAATTTTTAAGTATCATATTGTTAATAATATAAAGTGCAGAAGTTAAATTAATTTTATATAATTCCGTGCTATCAGGGAAAAATCTGTAGAGTCTTAGTTTAAAATAAGACTTTGACATCAGAGAAAATGCAACATTAGAATTCAGTGATTTTTGAGAATCTGTAGCGCATCTGAACCTGAAAAATGTAGTATTGAAATTAGACAAAGAATTACAAATTCAATGAAAAGACCAACATTCTAATCCGACCAACAGATTTTATCCAATCATCCATTTTTATCCTATTGTGGATTTAATTTCAGTCTAGGAATAGTTTTTAGAATTTCCTTGCAATATGTCACTTTAAAGAGTGTAATGTGCATGTGAGAGATAAAAGATTATGTAATATTTTACAGGAAACTCGAATACAAAGAAAGGTAGAGAGCATCATGGTGATTTATGAAAAATGAAAAGGGCATCACGCACAGTGCCAAAACCGCATAGTTTGGACTCGTTTCTCGTTCGCGGTCAACCATTTAAATATTTACTTTGTTCAAATACTGGCAATTTGTACCGTGTTTAATGATCAGTAGAAAGAAGCTTTGTCAACTTACGAGTATGAACCTACTTGAGAAATTACTATGGATAAGAAATGGAAGAGGATGATAGTGGACTGCCTCCTCGTACCTACATCGAAATACTTGAAATAAATTGAAGGATTGTTAGTCTCGGACTGTGCTCACTCTCATGTAAGAATTAAATTACAATTTAAGTAAGATGTTGTTTAGTAAATTCATATAAATTCATTCCATATTTATCTTAGGAAATTCAATATTTTGTCCTTATCACTTTAATATATATAATAGTAACTATATATTATATATATTATATAATAATATAATATATATAATATATATATATAGGTATTATATATATATATTAATATAATATATATATATATATATAATATAATATATTATATATATATAAACATTTGTTGTGGCCTCCCCCGAAAAAGGATTCGAAATTTCCGGTATACTATATATATTATATAGTGAATATATATATATATATATATCATCTTATATATATAGTATATATTATATATATATATATTATATATATAATGATATAGTATATTAAATATATATATACTAAATATTTTATATTTTTGAAATAAATTTATTTTTTAATTAAATAATTATTAATTTACATATATATATATATATATATATATTATATATATATATAGTATAATTATTTTTATTATTAGGTCCATATTGGAGCACGACTCTTTTACCCATCTTCCCTTGACTTTTTTGACTCTTTTCCCACCTAAAATTTGGGCAAGATTATTTGAAGCAAATTTTTTACCTGACCTTGAACTTTTTTTGACCTTGACTTTTTTGGCTTTGACCTTTTTTGGCCTTTGACTTTTTGGGCTTTACTTTTTTCGACCAACCCTTTGGTCTTCATGGGTCATTTTTGGCCCACGGTATTTTCTGGCCACCCTAATTTTTTGGGCAACCCTAATTTTTGGCCCTAATTTTTTGGCAACCTAATTTTTTGAAAACTTCGAAGAAGGGTTGCGCCAACCGGTGGCGTGAGCACGTTTGTACACTACCACCCTACTTTTTTCGAACAATCCCTTGGGTCTTCCCATGTCATTTTTGCCCACGGAATTTTTGGCACCATTTAGGGCTTAGCCCTTTTTGATTCTTTAACTTGTTTGACATAGATATTTCACAAACCTTGGTCTTCCAATGGGGTCATTTTTTGCGGTATTTTTTATCCTTCTTTTACGGGTTTGCCCTATTTTTTGATATCTTTACCTTTTTATCCTTGACCTCAGCTGCGCACCACAACGCCAAACACACACACACCACACACACACACACATCTTATACATATTCACTTATGACTCTACAGTCTCCATAATTATTGCTTACATTTACATTATCACACGTACAACACACGACAATCCTTTGGGCTTCCATGGGTCAATTTTGGCCACGTTAATTTTTGGCTACCCTTTAAGGGTTGCCTTTTTTTGGAAATGTTTTAACATTGTTTGACCAATGATATTTCGGCTTGACTTACCATATCCATGGTCATTTTGCACGTCAATTTTTTGCCCTCGTGCACACCCCGTCAATAAATTTCGGTTCTAACTTGACGCATGTATGGTCTAACTAATGAACACCTACAACCCAACCACACAACACACACACACACAACAAACATCAAACGTTCCTAACTTATACACACATTCACTATGACACATATACACATTCACTAAACTTACATTTAAATACACTTCATTTACACTTATAACACGTAAAACCACTGCCAACCATTTTGGTGTCCATGGGTCGCATTTTCACGTAATTTTTGTCCTTCCTTTAGGGCTTGCCTATTTTTGATGTCTTCAAAAACATTGTTTGACATGATATTAAACCCTTAGACCTTGCCAGATAGCATGGGTCAATTTGACCAACGCTAACTTGATGGCTTTGATGGTTCCACAATCACCGTAAGAAGTACATAGGGATGTTCTTTAGTGTTCTATGAGTATTCTATGAGTGCCAGGATAGAGTGCAAGGTGATGCAAGTGAGTGCATAGAGTTTTTGCCATGGTGCAAGTGAGTGCAATGAGTGCCATGAGGTGACACTAGTGCCAAGTGAGTGCCACATAGTGACAACTGAAGTGCCACTTTTTTCAAAGCCTTTTCTAGCCTCCCCCTGAGCTAGAATGAGCCCTAATATGGGTGTCTCCCCAAGGTAATAAGGTATGAGGATACGATTGGTGCAGTATTAAATCTGCTAGAATGCTTCTACTATTGAGTTAGTTTTTTATAACCTTATAAGCATTAACTCGCCATAGACACTACACTAGCCCAATATACAGCTTACATACACAGCCAGGTACACTTACACCTTACACTCACAACCAAGCTCAGATTTTGTTGCCTCATCTTGATGACTCATTCTTTGGACTCATCTTTGATGAAGTCATCTTTGAGACACCTATATTGATATTCATCTCTTTGTCTCTCTCGAATCATAGCTCCACCAGGCGCAGCAATAGCACCTCACCGCAAGGATGGAGGCCGCACCCGCACGTGCGAACGCGCGCGAATCGAAAAATTAATATACTTAGTATTCATTTTAATTTCATATTAAACATTTTTTATTAAAAAAATTTTCGCGAATCTAAAACTGTAACTCATTAAAGACCTATTATTTAAACCATATATTTATTAACATTAAATTTTTACTTAATACTTTTACTTAATACTTTTAATTTATAAATTTTTAAAAATTGTATGTAAGAAGAAAAAGCCAAAGTGCCTGATATATAAACATTTTATTTTACTACAACTGTACGAAATTTTATTAAAAAAAATTAATTAATACCTTAAAGCAGTTAATCAGTAAATAAGTAAAGCAACCTAACACCAAAGGGGATTAGTATGCTTTTGTTTACTGCTTTACTGACTTAACTCAAATGTTATTACTGGCTTTAACTTCAAGTTTTTAAATGTTTAATTATATGTTTTACTGCTTATACTCACATATTTTATTAACATTAACATACTTAAAGCAGTAAATCAGTTAAATCAATAGAGGTGTTCTAACACTCGAGGGGATTTGTCGTTTGTTTTACGGTTTTACTGCTTTAACTCATGTTTTAACTGCTTTAAACTCATGTTTTACTCTTTAACTCATTGTTTTACTGCTTTAACACATTTCATTAACATTACATACCTTAAAAGCAGTAAATCAGTAATAGAGGTGTTATCTAACACCAAGGGGGATTAGTATGCTTTTGTTTTACTGCTTTAACTCGCTTTAACTCATGTTTTACTGCTTTACTCATGTTTTATACTGTTTAACTTTCTGCTTTACTGCATTTAATTTGCTTTAACTGTTTAACTCTCTGCTTTTACTGCTTAAACTCTATATTTATTAAAATCATGTTTTTTATTTGTTTTAATACTTTTTATTTATTTTTATATTAATTTTTTATTTATTTTTATTAATTATTTTATTTTTTTTTATTTTAATTTTTATTATTTTTATTATAACTTGTGTTTTTTACTTCATGCCTATTGTTATTATTTTTAGAAAACATACACTCACATCTGCAACAATACCAAACACACAACCACTACACTTATATCACATTCACTTGAACTTATACACAAATTCGCTATGAACTTACTTTACACCATGAGAACACTTACATTTCACTTATAACATGCGGTCAACACAACACTTAACTGTTAACACATTACTATGATACTTATACACACATTCTCTAGTGAACTTACATTATCATAAGCAACTTCATTATACATTCACACTCTCAACACACAGATTTACTACACTCACACAGGATTTAATTACAACTCAACAGATTTACTTAACACCTAACAGATTTATTACACTCGCAAACAGTTTAACACACACACACATCACACCCCGCACTCTTACCATATAACGTTATTTATTAAAACATTTTATGTTTTAATTAACACGTACATTTTATAGACTCCATTAAATATAATAAAAATTATTTTCAAGTTTTCTTAAAACATTCTATAATATCAATATGTATTTTGAACAAAGATTTATATTAACTGTTATATTTTTGTTTATAAATTTTTAACATCAGTTTTAAAATAATTTTACTAAAATTTTATGAAATTTTATTAAACTATATTTCTGTACCTAAGCAATAAATCAGTTAATCGTAGGCCAGCCTAGCACCTCTAATCAGCTATCGTTTGTTCTATTTGACTTAACGCTTTAATCATCTTAGCATGTAAGTATAAAATAACAAAATATTTTTTCTCTGCTAACATAATGTTATTTTAATTAAATATTCTAAGTTTTTACATTTAAAAATAACAATTATTACGTTTAATTTTATATATTACTCGATGTTAACTAATATTTCAAAGTTTTTTAAATAATTAGGGTTTTTTTATTATTATTATTATATTATATCTATGTTACATTTTGACATTCTCGAGAAACCACAAACGCACTGCTTACAGATAGAAACTGCCTCTTCTGTAAACATGGTGTTGAAAATAACTACTTTTAGGTCTAACATTAGGTAACCTTTGTAACCCGGGCATTTAAGCTAATTCCAGGTTTCAAATTATTTCAAACTGACCTTTTTCTGTAAATGTGGTGCATAACTACGTTAGGCCTAAATTTGGGCCTAAATTTAGGATAAGTGTACCAGGGGTGTTTTAAATCTAATACCAGGTCAAAAGGTATTCCCCGACAAGATCATTGTTATTATTATTTTTATAATTTTTCAAACTGAACTGTTGGATCGGTAAGATTCTTTAAGCAGGTAAAAAGGAACATGTTTTCCTTACTTGTGATTGGTTCGAGTAGTTTTCCCCTAGTTCATACGCTGTATGTGATGGTCGAGAATTATATTTATGTCTTTTGAAATTAACTTTGTTCTTTAACTTGTATTTGAGCAGGTGTGTGTTTTTTTATTTTTAACACCCAAACTCATTTTAAAATCATAGTCATTTTAGCTTTAAGCGGTGCACAAGTTATCTGATTGTATTAAAAGTGTTTTTATTTTTTATAAGTTGTAATATCATATTTATAAATACTGACATTGAGGCATATTATTAAGTTCAATAATAGATAAATTAATTCACTAGTTCATAAGCTAACAACCAGGGCTCAGCATGAGCCCCACACGCAAGGCAGCCACCAGACCGCTGGTGCTCCCGCGCGTCCCGCCCGCCGCGTCCCGCCCGCCGCGTGCGCCCGCGGCGCAATATTTCGCGTTCGCCGCGTGCGCCCTCGCAGGGCGCAATATTTCCGCGCGAATGAATATATATATATATAAATATATATATATATATATATATATTATTATATTATTATCATATATATAATTATAATATTTGTGTGTGGGGTGATGTAAGTATATGGGTGAACGTACGCGTCTATGTGTTCTGTGGCGTATGTTTGAATAAGAGATATAGTGTATGTGTGGTGTATATAGTGGTAAGTGTAAGTGTCTAAATGGTAAGTGTAAACTGCTTATAGCTACATCTCAATATGGTGGTATCAAAGATGACGCCAACACAGATGATCGATCTAAAGATGAACACTAAGATGAGGTACAAAGCTCAAGTTATTTAAGTTGGGTTCAAAGCTGAGGATCAAAAGTGAAGGATCAAAGTTTGAAGGCATCAAAAACTGAGGCATAAAGTTGAGGCTCAAAACTGAGACAATCAAAGTTTGAAGGCATCAAAAGACTGCGGCATCAAAGTTGAGGGATCAAATATCGAGTGGGTGGGTGGGTATGTGTAAGTGTGTGTGTGTGTGTATGTGTCGTGTGTGTGTGTGGTGTGGGTGTGTGTGTGTGTGTGTGTGTGTGTGTATGTGTGTGTGTGTGTAGTGAGTGTTGCATGTGTGTTCTAAATAATAATAACATTAGGCATGAAAATAACACTAAGTATAATAATTAAAATAAAAATAAATGTGTAATTTTATAGCTATGAATGTGTAAGTGAGTGTGCGTGTGAGTGTGGTGTGTGTGTGGTGTGTGTAAGTGTGTGTGGTGTGTGTATGTGTGTTCTAATAATAATAAAAAGGCCTGAAGTAAATAACACTAAGTATTAATAATAAATAATAAATGTTTTAATAAATTTATAAAGTTATAGGTGTAAGTGAGTGTGCGTGTGTGTGTGTACGGGCGTGTGTGTGTGTGTGTGTCGTGTGTGTGTGTGGGTGTGGGTGTGGTGCTATCGTGTCGCGTGTGTTGTGCCTGCGGGCGCACGCGGCGTGCGGGGAATATTGCGCCTGCGGGCGCACGCGGCGGGCGAAGGGAATATTGCCTGCGGGGCACGCGGCGGGCGGGGAAGCGGCGGGACGCACCAGCGGGTGCGGGGTTGGCTTCCTTTGCGGGTGGGGCTCATGCTTGCGTCTGCTCACATATTCAAACTTATTGAATTAATTATTATAATTCTAGTGGAAATTATAATATTCCTCAATGTAAGTATTTTTATAAATATGATATACACCTTAGTCAAAATAAAACACTTTTAATACGCGGATCAGATAACTGTGCACGCTTAACAGCTAAAATGATATGATCTTTTAAATGAGTTTGGTGGTAAAAAGATTATAAAACACACACTGCTCACATACAAGTCTTAAGGAAAAAGTTAATTTTTCAAAAGACGAATAACATACATCTCGACCAATCACTACGAGGTCATATAGAGATAAGGATTACCCGACCATCACAAGTAAGGAAAACTTTTCCTTCTTACCTGCTTAAAGGATTTCCGATCAACATGGTTTCAGTTTGCAATATATCTATAAAAATAATAATAACAAATGATTCTTGTCTATACGGGAATTACTTTTGACCTGGTATTAGGATTAATTGCCCGTCTACTAAAAGGCTTATCCTAAATTTGGCTAAATTTTAGGCCTAACGAATTATTGCCACCTTTCTACAGAAAGGTCAGTTTTGAAATATATTTTGACCTGGTAATAGGTTAATCGCCCGGGTTACAAAAAGGATTATCCTACAATTTGACCTAAAGTAGTTATTTCAACACATTTTTACCGAAGAGGTCAGTTTCCGTATCTAGTAAGCGTGCGGTTGGTTGTGTTTTTCTGATGGATTGTCAATGTTAGTAATAATAATCAATATACTGATCAGATAACATAATTATATTTAAAAAAACTTTGAAATATTTTTAGTTACATCGAGCGAATATAAATGTAAGTGAATAATTGTTTTTTTTTATAAATTGAATGATTTTATAAATATCATGTTATGTTCAAGCAGAAGAACTTCATTTTTGTTTATTTTATATTATTAATTGGCTAAAGATGATTAAGCGATAAGTCATAGAAAAACGTGGCAATAGCTTGATGTTAGAGGGTTGATAGGGCTGGCTTACTGAATATTCTGATTTTATTGTTTAAGTACGTAAATTAGTTTTTCTAAAATTTATAAAATTTATAGTAAGTTATTTTAACTTGATAGTTATAAATTTATAAAAAAAAGTATTAAAAGTTAATAATAAATTCCTTGTTCAAAGATAAATGATTGATTTATTTAAGCTTTAAAAAGAAAACTTTGAAATAATTTTAGTTATTCATTTGAATGAGATAATATAAATGTCGGTGTTTAATTAAAACTAATGTTTTAATAAATTATACGATATTTGTGTAAGTGAGTTCGTAGGGTTGTGTGTGTGTCGTGTTGTGTGTGTTGTGGTGTGTACAATCGTGTGCGAGTCGTAAGTAAATCTTGTGTGTAGTAATCTGTGTTGAGTGTAGTAAATCTGGTGTGAGCTGTAAGTAAATTGTGTGTGATGTAAGTGTAAATGTAAGTGCCTTGGGATAATGTAAGTGTCATAGTGATGTGTTTAAGTATACAATAAGTGAAATGTGTGTATAAAGTGTAAGCTGTGTGTGGTGTGACCGCATTGTATAAAGTGTAATGTAAAGTTCTAGGTAATGTAGTGTCATAGTGAATGTGTGTTAAGTGTCATAGTGAATGTGTGTATCAGTGTAAGTGTGTGTGTGTGGTGTGTGTGTGTGTAGAACTAGTGTTTGTTGTGTTGATATGTTATGATAGATAACTTCTTTTCGGCGAATAACTAAATCTGGGATTATATACGTGCATAAGGTAAATAACATTAAAAGTAAATTTATAAATTAACATTAAATTTTACTTAATTAATAAATAAAAAAATAATAAAAATTCTAAAATAATTAAACTTACAATAATATAACAAATAATAAATCTAAATAATAAGTAGTGTAAGTGATCGAGTATTAAAACAATAGGAAATAATTTAAAAAAAAAGAAAAAAAACATAACCAAAAAATGTTTCATAATATACAATTATATCAGAATTTTTAAAAATCAATAAAGAAAACCATGAAAGACATTTAACAATCAAAGCAATAGCCTTAAGAAAGGTTAAAAGGCAGTAACAGTTAGGAGATAAAAATGTCATACAAAGCAATCAAGATACATCCTTGAGTACAGCAGTACCAAAAACGGAGAGGTGAATAATAGTGACAGTAAACAGTCATTGTTGTTTAAAAACTCAACCACCTAGGGCCTTTTCTAAGCTAATCTGCTTTAAACTACATGTCTACCTTCCGCTTGAAACTTTCGGGTTTTTAATCTTAGGCTAACCGTTTAAACTTACTTGTTTTTATTATTTTTACTCGCTTTAACTTCTACCAACACATTGATTAAATTATTAAAACCATTTGTACTATATACACTTTTCTTTAAGGATAAAATGTAATGCGAGTTTAATAAAGAATACTAGTGTAGTAATACCAGAAATTAATGAAAAGGTTTGTTATGCACACGTAAACACATCTGATTAAAAGCAAAGTAAAAACAATTAAAACCCCATTAAGGGGATTCAGTGTGATAGTGTAACTTTTTTTAATATTACTGAGCTAAAAGAGCCATATTACTGCTTTACCACTCCTCCATGTTTTTAGCTGCTTTTTAACTACAGACCAGTTATAAATAAGCTCGAGCTTTAAAAACCCAAACACACCTACATCATATGTTTATACTAATCTGCTTCTACACTTCAGCATAATTATTGCATGTGCTTTTAGGTACAACTCTTCTATATCGCATTTATCTGATTTAACTGCTTTAAGGTATGTAATGTTAAAATCATGTGAGTAAGCAGTAAAACATATATATAAAACGATAAACATTGAGTTAAAGCACGTAAAACATCGAGTTTAAGAGTAAAGCGTAAGAGAAAGAAGCATATAATCCCCTCTTGGTGTTTAGATTACACCTTTATTGATTTACTGTCTTACTGCTTTAAGGTATGTATCGTTAATGTTTTTAATAACATTTCGTAACAGTTGTAGTAAAATAAATGTTTTTATATTCGGCACTCTGTTTTTTCTCTTACATCCATTTTTTAAAATTTATAAATTAAAAAGTATAAGTTAAAAAGTATTAATAAAATAATGTTTATAAATATATGTGTTAATATAGGTCTGTAATGAGTTAACATGTTTTTAGATTCGCGAATGTTTTTAATAAAAATCGTTTAGTATTAAATAAACATGAATGATTTCGTATATAATATTCTTTCATCTGCGATGGCGTGGTGAACCCTGGCTGGGTGTTGCGGGGCCCTCTCTCCTTGCGGGAGGGGGCTTTGCCTGCGGCTGTGTGCGGCATGATTATTGATCTAGAGTGTTAGACAAAAGATTAGTTCAATTAAAGATGAATTAATCAATATTAGTGTGGTCTCAAAGATGACTTATCAAAAGAATGAGTCAGTCAAGATGAGGCAACAAAATTGTGCTTCGAGTGTGTGAGTGTAGTGTTACGTGTACTGTTGCGTGTGATGTGTAGTGTATATGGGCTAGTGTAAAGTGTCTATGGCGAGTGTAAGTGCTTATTAAGTGTTCTAATTATCACAATCTATAAGTTCAATAGTAGGTTAAGCATTTCTATACGAGATTTGCATGATTATGACTGCATACCGATTTTCGATTTTATTACCTCATTACTTTATTTATGCATAAGGGGTCAGACACCCCAAATATAACAACTATCACAGCCTATCTATCACGCACCTACACGCGACGGAAAGGCTACGACAAAGGCGAGCCTTAGACAAAAACAGATCGGCAAACTCACCACACAGTTGGCACTTATAGTGGCCAATACAACTATGTCATACTCCACATTGCCTGGCATGCTACACACTATACACACATTGTGCCACTCCATTCAGTGCATCTCATTGATGGCACTGACATTGGCACCATCAAAATTGGCATCAACTTTGGCACTCACCTGGCACACCTGGCACTCATAGAATACTCATGGAACATAGAACATCCCTAGGTACTTTTTACGGTGATTGGGTACAATCAAGCCATCAGTACATTTTTAGGTGCGGTCAAAATTGACTCAACACATAAGTTAAAATAATTGGAAGGTTCAAGAGGTTACAATATCATGGTCAAACAAGGTTAAGACATCAAAAAAGGGCTAAGATCCATCTAAAGGAAGGAACACATAACAAAAATTACCAGTGGGTCAAATTGCATCGACAGACCACTGGATCAGACTTAATCCAAATGGGATTTTGGACAGTAGTGTTCTGATGCTTCGATAATTGTATCGACAATGAGTCCAGTGGTTCAACATTGTAACGTGCTAACTATGGGTACAAGTAAGTGTCATACAGTTAGTGAATGTGTGTTATACCAAGGAGTCGTCATAACTACAGTGAATATGTAGTGTCATAAGTGTAAGTGTGCTCGACATGCTGTTTAGCTCACCGTTTGTGTGATGTGTGTGTTGTGGGTGGAGTGCTGATTTGTTTGTCGTGTATGTAGATGTGTGTGTAAATAGCTTGTTGTTTAGTGTGTGATGTGCATGCTCAGTGCTCGATGTGGTGATGCTAGTTGGTGTGTCAGTGTATTTGTGATACAGATTGTTTACAGGAATAGACTCTACATCTGAGCGTATACAAAGGTGTCAGTGAGAACGAAATATGTGCCCGGGTGGTGCTTTACGAGATATGGATGAGCAAAAAATTGGCGGTCGGGGTCAAAATTGGACACACATTTATCACGTAACAACACTAGGAGTGTTGACTCTATACACTGTCCACAAGACAGCGAGAAATCTTTAATCTGTGAGCATCAAACAAGCGCTCTAAACAGCACTACCACAGATGTAATACGGCTTAAGTCACCCACCACTCAACAAGGATGTTGGCATAAATTCATCCTTGTGGGCCAACAATTTGACCATGAGCCAAAGCGTAATTGGTCTCGCTCGTCTCTCTTAGGTAACGTTGTTGTGTAATAAGTGCTAATACGCATAAGCGCAAGATCTACCACATCTACACACATGGACGCGTGTGTTTAAATGCGACATCAATACCGACTAGCCAACATCGTGCACAAGTCTTACATTTACACAATATGGGTGTTGATGTCGGAGTTAGATAGTTATTGATGAAATATGATGTTGTGTTTGGTTGAGTGTTGTTTTGGTGTTTGTGTGTAGAGATTGTTGTTTATGATGCAGCCACCAGCCGCGTTACATGTGTTTAGATGATGATCGATATTTCTTACTATAGCGGAGCGTTTACAAGCCAGTAATTATAAAAGCGTAAAGGATAAAAAAATTACCCATGGCAAAAATATGACCCATGAAGACCAAAGGGTTGGTCGGATCATGGTCAAACAAGGTAAGACATCAAAAAAGGGCTCCCCTAAAGGGTGGCAAAAAATTACCGTGGCAAAAATTGACCCATGGAAGACCAATGGGTTGGTCGAAAAAATTAGGTGGGGGCGTAAAATAGAGGGGCAACCGTTTGCGCAACCTTGAAGAAGGGTTCAAAAAATTACGGTTGCCAAATAAATTACGGTGAGGCCAAAAATTGCTTGGCACAAATAGGGTTGCCGAAAATACCGGTGGGCAAAAAATGACCATGGAAGATCAAAGGGTTTGGTAGAAAAAGGTAAGGCCCAAAAGGTCAAGGCCAAAAAAAAGTCAAAAGGCCAAAAAGGTCAAAGGGTCAAAAAGGTCAAGTCAGGTAAAAAAATTTGCCAAAAATGCGGTTTGCCGCAACTTTTAGGGTGGGGTTAAAAACAATTCAAAAATGTCCAGTTAAGCTGGCGTAAAGAGTTTCATTCCAATATGTGGTCTACTTATTATATAGTACTATATAATATATACTATATATATATATATATCATATATATATATATAACTATATTATTATAATAATATATTATATATATATATATATATATATATATATATATATATTATATATATATATATATTATTTATATATATATATTAATAATATATATTATATATATAATCTCTTACCCTATAACTCTATTATTAAAATTATCGAGGATAAAATGAAAATGAAAAAAAATTTTGAGAAGCAACCTCTTTATAGAAATATTTAATTGCTTACCTATGAACATGAATGGGTAGGTGTTTTTAAAATGTTTCCTAAATTAGTGAATTATGCGTTTCAAAATTTTGTCACTGAGCCAATGACTTGTTCATTTTCTCAATAAATATTATTATATTATTATTAATGATTATTATTATTATTATTATTATTTTTTATATTATTATTATATTATTATTATTATTATTATTATTATTATTATTATATTATATATTATTATTATTATTCTTATTATTATTATTATTTATTTAAATTAGAGTTCTATATGTATTGGTGAAGGAAACTTGTTTATAAAAAACTAAAATATATAACCCCTTCCATTTATTATGGATAATAATTTTTTAATTTTTTTGGTCTAAAAATATTAAAAACTGATCCCAGCTCCAAAGAAACGATATTTTCATGATCATCTCCAATTCTTTGTTTAAATCACGTCCTTATGATATATATATATAATTTATATATATATATATATATATATATATATTATATATATATATATTCATATAATATTATACTATATATATACTATTTTATATTATATATATATATAGTATTATATTATATTATAATTATATATTATATATATATATATATATATATATATATTATATATTATATATAATATATATATACTATATATATAATTAATATATATATATATATATATATGACTATTAATACTATATATATATATATATCTATATATTAATATATATATATATATATATATATATATATATTATATTATATATATATATATTATATATATAATTATATATATAATCTATATATATTTATATATATATTATATGAATATATATATATATTATATATTATTTATTTATTATATATATATATATATATATATATATATATATATATATATATATATTATATATATATATATATTATATGATATATATAATATATTATATTTAATCATATATATTATATATATATGAGATAAGTAATGTTGATTTCATTAAGTATTCAAGGATCAACTTAGAGGGCATATTTTGGTGAAGTAAACAGATATTGGAACATTCAGTGATGGATTCTGTAGTCAGTTTCTTTATTGGTTTCAGAAATTCTTGTTTTTCCAATTTCAAAAACCATTTCAAAAGAAAAACTTCCCCCCGAGCTGAAACTACACAGGAGCAGAGACAATGCCCCGAGGTCCTCTGGTATTTACGCAGTATTTCAACACATTGCATATTTAGGATGAGTAGGTTTTCCCATACATAATTTAGAGATGAGTGCCCTTCATGTTTGTCTTCCATGGTTATCCTATAGATTAAGTCATGCTTAGGCCTCTTGGGGGTAGTAACTCCAAGCAACTCCTAATCTCCTCTTTTCCAGATTAAATATAAGTAGCAAAAAAGTGGAATAGGAAGAGCGAACACATTTAATCTTGACCAAAATTGAAGTTGTGTATTGTGTTTTTTCCTTGTCAGCAGAAGTTCAGAAAAACACATAGAAGGGTAATATAAACAATTGAGCACTGTGGTAAATCCAAATGCTAGTATTTGAGAGAGCATCACGCGCTCACTTAGCGAATGATAGGCTTGCCTTGAACCTTGTGATGGCCTGAATAGCAGTATTTTATCTTCCTGGAGCGATGGCACACGTTCTTTGATGGTAAGATCGCCTTCGAAAACAAAATGAAAGAAGTTCAGAAAAACAGAAAGAAGACTGGTCTGTTTATAGACTAGTTTATTTATGCTTTGTATTGTTGTATTGTATATGCATTTTATAGTATATGTATTATATTATATATGTATTATATTAAAACTGTAGTAGTAGGAGAGCCATTTTGGACACTGTAAATTCGCCCCCTGACTTGATCAAGTTAACAATCTTGCATAAGACCTTTTGGGCCTAGCTACAATTCTTTACCTGTCCTGACCTTTTGGGCACCGCAACCTGAATTTTTACCTTAACTTTTTTTGTACCTTGACCTTTTTTGAGAACCCTATTTTTTGAGAACCCTAATTTTTTTTTTTTGAGAAACCTTTTTTTTTTTTTTTTTTTTGCTGGCAACAACCTTGTTGGATTTGGTGTCCCGCTATTTTGTTTTATATTGCGTTTTGTTAATCTTCGTCATAATTTTCAATCGCGTTCGCGGATGCATCGCAAATTCATCATCCACGCCATCGTCATCGGTAGAAGAGCGTCAAGTCGTAGTGTTTTAACAAATTCCGCGGGACGTCAGCCTGTAGCAAAGAACGCACAAAAGAAATCACTGTTCCAGCCCTGTACCTACCAATGCGTGTACCTGCAGGCGCACGGCGCAAACGATAAATAGACATCAATGTAAACTATTCAAATAAACTATGAGTCATTCATTTTTATTTCACATTAAACATTTTGCGACATTAAAAACATTTGGCAAAACCTAAACTAACTCATTGCAGCCCTATATTATTTAAAAACATATTTATTAACACATTATTTTTTACTTAATACTTTTTTACTTAATACTTTTTATTTTATAAATTTTTAAAAATTGTATGTAAGAAGAAAACTAGAGTGTCTGATATAATCATTTTTATTTACTACAATTGTACGAAATATATATTAAAAACATAACTTGCTTGGTAAATCAATATAGAGGTGTTACTCAACACCTAAGTGTGATTAGTGTGCAGGTAGCTTTTGTTTCATCACTGCTTTACTGCTTTAACTTTCTTTACTGCGTTTAACTTTCTGGGTTTTCTACTGGGTTTTAACTTTCTGCTTACTATGTAACTCTTTTTCTACTGTTTTTAACTTTCTGTTTTACTATTGTTTTAACTTTCTTCTGCTTTACTCTGTTTAACTCATATGTTTTACTGCTTAAACTCATATATTTATTAACATTACTTAAACAGTAAATCAATAGAGGTGTGACCTAACACCAATGGTGGGATTAGTGAGCTACTTTGTACTGTTTACGCTTTAATCATGTTTAACTCATATGCTGTTTAATTCATGTTTCCATTACTTTAATCATATTTTTATTATTATTATACAACAGAAGCATTAATGTTATTTATTCTAATGTTTATTATAGCAGAACACACACACACACACACACACACGCACACACACACACACACGCACACACACACACACACACACACACACACACACACACACACCGACAATGACTTTACAGACATATTACGCCCTAAATATATGTAATCAAAAATAAAATCAATAAATGGCAAAAGCCAGATAAATAAAATCAATAATTGGCAACACAGATAAATAAAATAGAAATAAATGGCAACCCAGAAAAATAAAAATGGTAATGAAAGAGTAATACAAATAAATATTTTATTTTAGCAATATATACATATTTCAAAATTATACATTGAAATTAAATATACATATATCAAAATTATACATTGAAATTAACACAATGGAATTAACGTTCCATCATATCCCTGTGCTACAGTGCGGGCACTACCTAGAACAAGATTCCGTTTATTTGATGTATGGCGAAACCTTTTAATACCGTTGATTAAAATGACATTTCCTAGTTTATCGGCCCGCATTTTCATATCAGGAACCTTAACTTCGCGGTAATGGTTTTCGGTATTTACATGTGGTTGGTCTGAGTCATCTAGATTATGGATATCTTTGTTCAACATTAACATCACTATCATTTGCGTAACGGCTAACAGCCACGCTGTACTGATCTAGGTAGGGTGGCGATTGTCGTCGTTTTAAGACCATCCAATCACGACTTTAGTTTTTCGACACATCCTAATCATCTTATCGAAGTCTTCTTCGCCATGCCTTGAAATTAACTATGTATGCGTTCATTCGCAGTTAACTTTTGCTAAGACGGGCATAACTTCTGAAATATTCTTTCTGAATGGCGTAGATTTGTTTAGGAAATATTGCGCACAAAAACTATCTATCTCCAGTAAATTTATCCGTCAGGTTTCCTAATATACAGTATCAGAATATATTGGACCTTTACGGGCCAGAAAACACAACTGTCGGTACACAGTAAAGTACGCGTTACCTAGAGAATGAGGAGATTATATGTTCCTAGCGCGTGGCGGTGGTAAAGGGATGAACAGCTACATTCGTGGCCTCTGCTGTTTTATGGTCAGTATAACTCGGCAGGCTTATCATCCGCCAATGGATATTTCACCCTCAAGATCAGCCTCTTCACACTCCCACGCATAGCTCGCTGGGCAGCATGATACAACCTCTACATAGAACAATACGTTGAGCTAGTTTTCCCCATAATGAATTGAGGAGCAGCTTGGCTATATATCGCATTCCAGGATTACTTTGTCTGGATCAAGTGTTACGCCCTCAATGTCCTTGAAATCTCGCAGGTATTGAAGGAATTCTTCACAGACTTTATCGGTTATTCCATCTGGCAACCCTGAAGCCTCAGTTTTCCATTTCAAGAATGTTTCAACGTATTAAATTTCCATATTTCGTGGATCTTTTTAATCTCATAGCCTTTCTTTACAGCTAATTCTAACTCTGGACTGCAGTATACGCCTTTTAACATACGTTGATTGTCCGTATGTCTGCATTTGCCTTCATAGCCACATGCGCTGCATGTTCTACAAAGAGAAAATATTAGCCGATTGTCATGTCGTGCAGGCAGAACAGGAGTGTACAGGGTCTTAGGAGGTAACACGGAAACATACGAGAGACCGAAATAAGTGGAATTCATTTCTTGGACGAACTTTTCTATGGAAGGAAGATCCCTACCTACAAGTTTCGTGGGTGTCCCTGCTGGAAAGGGTTTTGTTTTCTGGACAAAAGGATACAATGAAGTGAAATCTAGGTACTTCAATTGAATGCCTTCTGTCGGTGGAAAGTAATAGACGAAGGGTTCTGTACGGCCTCCGTACAAGGCTTCCCCTACCTCTAGTTTCGCATTTGCAAGTTCATTTCCAATTGATTGGACATATCTACCTAACTTCTCAGTTCGTGTTTCATCGTTGTTGTTTACAACAGCGACCTCACACTCTTTTTTCATTTTCGTCCATTCGCATTCCCATATTCTAATTACTTCATACCCTTGTGCTTTATAATCCGCTTCTTGTCTCATGGTCTTACTGTACCTTGCTTGGTGACCATGAAATACACAACCGTGGAAGAGCAAGACAATCTTCTTCATGGTTGTTCCAGTTGGAGGAGGGGGTCGTCTGTTATTCAGTTCTATCATTTGTTCATTAACGTTGAGTTGGCGGGACGATAAGAACTCATTAAGGTCAAAGGGCACGTAGTCTTCAGCTGGAATTTCAACGTACCCGTCAGGTCTTAGATACCTGTTTTTGATTTTAAATTTACGCTCGCCACCATTCCTTGCATGTTCGATTCGCCGACCCTTATACATTTCCATGAACGTAAGCCATTTCACACCATCATATGAGTAGTTTGAATCATCAGTACGTCCTATATGGGCCAGTGTATTTTCAGGCATATAGTGCATTTTATATACCATGAACGATAATGCAGCAATGGTAGAACAATCAAGCAGGCAGTCGACCTGAATTTCTCGAAGGATTGACGAAGAATATTAACATCCTGTTCACAATAAGAAATACATTCCTTCATGATATCGTAGTCCTTATCGTTAAATGTTTGGTACCAACGATCAAAATCAGCCTTTTCACTGTCGGACATACGATGTGTCTCAAAGGTTTCCTTAGCCGGAATTTTTCCCTTGTAATTTATATTCTCGAGGGTAAGAAAACGGTAAGGAAAGAATCCTTTAGAAACCTCACCTGAAAGGCCCATTAGTTTTTTCAGTGCACAGGGCATAAACATTAACGTGTCCTTAAAATGGATATTGTGGTTAGCTGTCATAGTTATAATTTTGGTTCCACGTTTCACCGGGTTGGAAGATATGGAATGGACGGTAGGTCTGGCAAGCAGTTTGCTGTAAACAAACTGATTGTCGAACTTACCTCCATTATGAGCTGCAACTAGTATGTTTGACTTCTTGTGTTTTTCAGCAAATCTGAATATATAATTGAGAAAAAGATCGACGGGGCACTTCTCATACTCTTCTGTTGCTTCCAGATTCAGTTTGAATATTTCAGTCCGAGCCGTACCGCAAGTCTCACATGGTGATGAATTGTCTAGTTCTTTCTCACCGCAGTCATTGCATACTAGCATACTCACTAGAATATATGGCAGCATGTCCGTTTTTACGCGTCCTCCCTCTTCACGACTATTATGATTATAGGTTTCGATGTCGTAATAGAAGGTAAAGGTGGGCTTACGCTTGGCGAAAGCTTTATCTGTTGGAACCTTGATTTTCTTCATGAAACACTGATGATTATCGCCTTCTATACCATACTTCTCACTGCAGGTCCCACACTGAATATGCATGCAGTCGTGCTGGTGTTTGCCCTGTTTATCAGCTACTGATTCGTTGTCGCATAATGTACATACTTTAAGGTATTTGCATGTGAGGTCTTTATGCAATTCAAGGCAATCCTCATTATAGAAATCCCGATTGCAATCATCACAGTGTAAAAGCGTAGATGTGTCCCCCGGCAAAGCTTTACATTTATAAGTTAAGCATTGTCCGCACCTGTATTCAGTGCATTCGTTTTGTAAATGATTAATTAAATGGTCTGTGAAACTATAGCACTGATGACAAAAAACTGGTCCCTTGATATTCTTAGGAACTACGCTGCCTAGAGCTATCTTGATTGAATCTCCAGGAAAAGGATAATAATAATGGGTTTCTTCGGGATCATATCCTATTACAAAGAGAGGTAAGTCCCTATTCTGTTCATGCTGCCGTGCTTATCTTTAGTAAAAACAAATATACGGCAACCTAATGTTTCCTCTATTACTGTAAAATCGTCGGCCTTTAGGGGAACTTCATAAGTCAACCCGCATCGATCTGCGATCTCTATACCTATTTCATGTAGATCATTAGGTTTAAAGGTCTTTATTTTAGGCGCAGCTTGGCCTGGCTTTTTAGGTACATGAGTGTGAAGTTTATAACAGGCAGCTATAGCCCTGAAACCACATCCTACACTGGTTGTTATTTCCCTATTCTCGTTATTTATACCAAGGTGTACTTTATTGACGTGGGGGTGTATAAAGTTTACCGAAGAAGGGTCAATTGGTCCATTACCCTCCGGATTGTGACATATCTGAACATCTACAATGAAATCATCCAACATGGCTTGATCTCCAGACTGAAAGAGTTCTAGAAAACGGTCCGATAAATATTGAGCCAGATTCGGTCGAGAAATCATTTCATGAGGTATTCGTATATGGAATTGACCTCCATTCCTATCCGTAAAAAGGAATCCTGCACGGAGGGTATATTCCCGATATACCACTGTTCCTCGTACCTGTTCTATCACACTGTGAATGACCCCTACTAGTACGTCATTAATGTTGCGAATTCCATTAAAGATCTGTGTTGTGTCGACACGTACTCTGTACCGATGGTTATCGATAATTCCAGAATTACGCGTAGATCCTTCACGTGTTACCTTTATCAACTCTGTCGAGAAAGGTGCAGGCGGTTCATCAACCTCCTCCTCATCATCATGAAATACCTCTACGCGTGAAGGACCCGCAACAGCCCCGTCATCAGCGATCCGTCCTGGATTCCCTTTCTGTTTTTGCTTTTTCTGGAAAAAGAATGAAAATTCATAAACATTCGAATACATACTATTATGTAACAGCATTTTTCAGTAATATTTTTCAGTAATATATAGAATAATTAGATCATAACTTACCGTAGATTCCGAAGTTGGGATATTCGTTTCAGATAAGGGGGAGGGGGGCTCTTCATGTGTATTTGGAGATTCATTGGGTGCCTCAGTGTTTAAGTCTGATTGGCGACGTTTGCGACGTTCAAGCTCAGCCAACAGTCTTCTCTTAACAGGCCTAATTGCATCCCGGCCACCTCCGACTTTGTTGACACAAGGGGTACTGGCAGTACCAATATTATCACACTGTAATGAAATAGCATTATTAGTTATATATATATATATCTATACTATATATATATATATATATATATATATATATATATATATATATATATATATATATATATATATATATATATATATATATATAAGAATATCTATTGTAATAGCGTCTATGAATATAATAACGCTTAAGAAATAATATAGAAACTTACTCTAGGCAAGACTGACTTTATAAATCTGGTTAAAACTGGTGTGGATATGTACCCTAGGTAACTAGCTACCCACTCGTATACGTCACGGAGGAGCTACATTACTCAGTCGTTCATGGGATATTCAGTAAACTTACTTTTGGGACAGAGGAATATATATATATATATATATATATATATATATATATCTTTTAAAATCATAACAGTTACAATTTAACATCACTACCCTTTTGCATGGTTTGACAGCATTGGTCAACATCATCGACTGCATTTTCATAGGCACCCACAGCTTCCACTCATCCCTCAACTACTTCTACGAGCGGTTTCTTGATACAGGTTCGACAACACTGAGTGCGTTTGTGTTTTTCTCATTATTTGCACATATTGTTTTCTACAATTTTATCACCAACTATCAAAACACTGGAAAACAGAAATGTATATATATATATATATATATATATATATATAGAAGTATATATATATATATATAAGTATATATATATATATATATATATATATATAAACCCATTGTATTGTAGAAAATATATGAATTAAAGCAGTAAAACATGAGTTAAAGGTAAAGCAGTAAAAACACATACTATTCTTTGATGCTAGGTAGCACTGATTTACTGATTGCTTTAAGGTACGTAATGTTAATAAATATATGAGTTAAAGCAGTAAAACATATGAGTTAAAGTATAGTAAAACAGAGTTAAAACAGGTAAAGCAGTAAACAAAAGCATACTAATCCCTTGTTGCTATGTAACACTTCTATTGATTTACTGATTTACTGTTTAAGGTATGTAATGTTAATAAATATATGAGTTAAAGCAGTAAACATATGAGTAGCAGTAAAACATGAGTTAAACAGTAAAGCAGTAAACAAAGCATGCTATGCCCTTTGCATGTAACACTTATTACGAGACTGATTTAAATGCAATACACAAATATGAGTTAAAGCAGAAACATATGAGTTAAAGCAGTAAAGCAGAAAGTTAAAACAGTAAAACAGAAAGTTAAAGCAGTAAAGCGGAAAGTTAAAGCAGTAAAGCAGTTAGCAGTAAAGCAGAAAGTTAGAAGAAGTAAAACAAAAGCATACTAATCCCTTATAAATACATCTATTGATTTACTGACGTTTTAAGGTATGTGTGCTTAATAAAATTTCGTACACCAGTAAAAATGATTATATAACAGATTTTTCTTCTTACAGCTAATAAATTTATAAAATTAAAAAGTATTAAGTAAAAATATAAAAGAAAAATAATAATAAATATATAAAAGCAGTAACGGAGGTTGAGAGCCTTCGAAGCTGAACCATCAATAAATCTGAGTCATCAAAGATGAACCATCATCATTATAGGAGACACTAAGACATCAAAATGTGTGGGTGTGAAAGTGTAAGCGTAAGGGACTGTGTGAGTGTGCGGGCATCTATTGGTGTGTGGCGCCATAGTGTAAGTGTCTATGGATGTGTGTGTGTGTGTGTGGTTGTATATACATAGTGTTTGTGTGTGTGTGTATGTGTGTGTGTGTGTGTGTGTGTGTGTGTGTGTGTGTAAAGTAAAGTGGCCATAGGCTGTCTATGGGCGAGTGTAAGTGACTATAGCTGTGTGTGTGTTTGGGTGTGTGTGTGTGTGTGTAGTCATGCTAGAAATGCCAGAAAATGCTAACTCATACTAGGAAGCATCCTAGCAACTTGTAATATACACCACTCGACTCCTCATACCTTATAACTAGGGGTAGACACCCATATTAGGGCTATTCTAGGCTCAAAGGAGGCTAGAAGCTTGAAAAAGTGGCACTCAGTTGGCACTGTGGCACTCACTTGCTATGTGGCACCACTGACTCCACACCACCTGGCAAGGATAAATACTCTAATACTTTATAACAACAACATTTTTTATATATATATATATATATATATATATATATATATATATATATATATATATATATATATATATAAAGTTACCTAAGTAGCTTCTCTCTCTTGCTTTAATGTTGTTCAAATTGAACTTGAGGCTTTTAGCACAGGCAACGGCAGGTATTTTTACTAAAAACCTAATGTTGCTGTAACGTCACGTTCAAAATCAGTTTTTTGTATTTTAGATTTTGTTTTTTTCATACGCACACCCAGTGCTAATAATGCTACACAAACGAGATAAAAATAATGATTCCACGTTTGTCTTCGAAATCGGTTTAGATGAATTAGAGAAAGTATATCCATATCAAATACATTATAAAATATTGTAAATGTTATAAATGTATTTATTTACAAGTTTAAATTGTATATTATGAATTAACTCCTATATGTACAATATCCTGTGCGAAACATTTAAAACGAAAAATATAAAAACTCTGCGAGAGAGGAAGGCGTCATCGTGTACGACGCGGAGCATTTATATATATATATATATATATATATATATATATATATATATATATATATATATATATATATATATATATATACAGTAGTGAAATAAATAAATTGGACTAGTTAATAAATAAATTATATTAGTTAGCCCCTCGGAGAAAAATATTTATTATATTCTGGATAAATATTAAATAAATATTTTTATTTTATTTAATTAAAAATATGTTAAATTATTTTATTATAAATTTGAAAAGCTATGTATTATAACTTCAGGCTATGTTAATTATGAATAGTTATTTGGGAAGATTAATAAGGGCATGGAGATTTTGAAAAACTCGAATTCCCTTATTTATTTAGAATCCCTTTTGCACCTTATGGGTGAAGAGGAAGTTCCTATTCAGGAGCTGTAAAGAATATAGTTACATTGTATGCCTGGCCAGCTTGATGAAACAATATTCCTTTACAATATTTTAAAAAACCCAAATAATTCCTTTTGCATAAAAGCGTATTATGATAAGGTATATATATATATATATATATATATATATATATATATATATATATATATATATATATATATATATATATATATATATATATATATATATATACATGGCCGTATTTAAAGCATGGGCCACATGGGCCCGGGCCCAGGGCGGCAAAT
>JABUQX010129682.1:0-5000 GCA_015478945.1 Trachelipus rathkii
AAAAAAAAAAGAAAGCAGGAAAATCTAGACCTAACTTATACCTACAGCAAACCAAAGCTAAAACAACTTACCCTAATCTAACTAAGCTTAACCTAACCTAAAACCTAACTACCTAACCTAACCTAACAACTGACCCTTATACCCAAACCTAACTTAAGACCTAAACCGGACCTTGACCTAACCTAAACTAACCTAACCTAACCTAAAACCTCCTAAGACCTAGACCTATACCTAACCTATACCGCAACCTAACCTAACCCTAACTAACTAACCTAAAAACCTAACCTGGCCTAAGCCTTCCAACGATATACCAGAGCTATACCTAGACCAAACCTGAAACGTAACCTAGACGGTGAGTTAAACAAATAGAAATAAGTACAACACTTACGTCTCGGCATTAAATTTGATTAATTTATTGTTTTGTCTTGTTCAATTCTTATGTAAAGTTCTGTTTTTATCAATATTTAATAACGAAATAAAAAACTTGTGGTTCTACACCAGTGGCGTAAGATAAAATCGAATCAAAGTTTTAAGTGGCAGAGTAGTACCCTCCAACGAAGTTCCTTTTCTAACAGAGCCTCAAAAGTGCGGACCATGTTTTTTGCCACACGCGAAAATTCACCTTTCCTTATAAGCCCTTATAAATCCCACTTAAATTATCAACTTTACATTCTCTTTCGTCCTTCGAATGTATATGTAATTTTTGCAAGAACGTTTTAATAGCAGTCAATGTCACTTATCAATACTTTTTTAAAAAAACGATTCTATAAATGATTAGAACCAGACATGATCGAGCCAAAAGATTAAGAATTAAACTAAAAAAAGAAACTATATAATTGGTGTACCTATACTATAATGTAATACCGCAGATACTTTCTTCGTAAATTATAAATAAAAAAAAGTTTATTAGCATTGCTTCTAAAGCACAAAAACTTATATGATACGATACCTCTTTCGTAATATATAACTACGATATCTTTCTTTCGAAAATTAATGGTAATGGATAGTAGAAACACAATTACCAACTTAACAAATCGTATATTCAGTAGGTGGTAATTAATTTATTGGAACTCCTATGTATTATTAATAATATATAATATATTATATATATAATATATTATATTATAATAGTGATATATATAATATATATATATATATATATATATATATCTCAAATTTATTTATTTACAACATAAGAACATTTCCCCCTGCAAACGGTTTGGAAGGTGCATGTTGATTGGTGAAATAAATTATTAACGAACTATTCACCACAAATTCAAGAAACGAAGAAATTATGGTGAAGGCAGGGGAAAGGTTTTTGCAGCTTCTTTGGACCACCACAGGAAGATAATTAAAATTTTTCATATGACCTCGACTGGTTTTAAGAAAAGAGGCTTCATCTGCCTACAAAATGTAATATTTAATGATTCATATATTTTTAAATGATATTTTATATTGTTATACTGAAAAAACTATCCCCAAGAACAAGATTAGAGAGTTGAAAATTTTTGAAAGCTCCTCTCCATCCCCAGATTTTCAAAGGAATTATTTAAATGTATAAAATTTTTGAATTTGTTAAATGCTTCTAAAATCGTGAAAATATATTTTTCCTTGTAAGTAGTTCGATGTTAGTTTGAATCATGAAATCTCCTCTCTGCTTTGAAAAAAAGGCATCGTGATTACTGTCCTTGAGTAGACCCCCTTTCAAATTTGTTCTTCTTCTCCTGTTAGTCCTTTGTACAAGATCTCTTTTCTCCTTAAAAATAAATTCTTCTCTTCTGAACATTTCTCTTTCTCCCTCAGACATCCACTCTTCTTGATTTTCCAATCCTCCTTCCCACACTCAATGGAAGGTCGAATCTCGAATATATAATATTATTAATTATATGTTATATATATATATAATAGTATACTATATATATAGTATATATATTATTATATATATATATATAATAATTACTAGTATATATGTATATATTATATATTATATATATATATAATATATAATATATATATATATATATTATATATATTATATATATATTTATATTATATATATATATATTATATATTATATATATATATATGTATGATAATCTATAATATATATATATTATCTATATATAGTATATATATTATATATATATATATATACTTATATATATTATATAAATATAGTATATATATAATATATATATTATATATATATATAATAGAATTATATATTAATATATATATATATAATATATATATATATTATAATTATATATTATATATATATAATATACTATATACATAATCCTAAGTATCAAGAAATATATGCAAATAAATATAAAGTACAATGATATGTACATTTAAATATAATATATAATTATATATCTGATTATATATATATATATATATATATCATATTAATATATTATATATATATATATATATATATATTATTATATATTATATATATATTATATATATATATATATATATATTTATATAATAATATATATTATATATACTATATATTATAATATAATTATTATAAATAATTATATATATTATATTATTATATTATATATAATATATATATTATAGTGTAATATATCCAGGCTTGTGTTCAAGTACAAGTACAAATTCTGCTGTAAGTGCTCCAGAGGAACCCCGATATTCCAGTGGATAGCTAACCCACCAGGTTCGTCAAGGCCGTCCAAATAAACGGGCCGACCTTGCTTTTGTCCAAACACTGCACCGGACACTCGCACCACCTGATTAGAATTGTTGTCATTTCCCACAATGACAATTCACAAGTCTTCTGGATCCCACACCAATTCTCCAATTGAAATACAGGATCCCAGACCAATACTCTAATTAGGGATTCCAATGAGTCCCACACTAACACTCTTGGGTCCCTACTGAGATACCTTAAAACACAAAACACCCACTTTAATTATTTGACCCATATTTATCCAAGTAATAATAAACAAAATAATAATTAAATAAGATAAATAATAATAATTATCTAATAATAATAAAATACTAATAATAATAATCAATAATAATAATGATAATAGTAAAAATGAAAATTAATAATAATAATAATAATAATAATAATAATAATAATAATAATAATAATAATAATAATAATAATAATAATAATAATAATAATAATAATAATAATAATAATTAATAATAATAATAATAATAATAATAATAATAATAATAAAGATAATAAAGAAATAATAAAATAATATAAATAAATAATATTGATAACATAATAATAATAATGAAATAAATAATAATAGATAATAATAATTAATAATAATAAGCAAAATAATGGAAATTGCTCGCCAGCCAAATCTATTTTTCGACTCAACTTTAAAATAACTAATAATAAATAAATAAATAGATAAATAATAATAATAATACATACATACAATACATACTTACTATACAATACATACATACAATAGCTCACGTTAATAATAAATAATACATACATACATACATACATACATACATACATACATACATACATACATACATACATACATACATACATACATACATGCATACATACATACATACATACATACATGCATACATACATACATACCTAATACTTTAAATATCATTTCCTACCCACATCGCCTCATCAAAATATATACTCCCATTCACCTTACTCTATGCAATAAACATTTTATTTCAAAATCTTCGTATTTCCGTACGATCACTTTTTTTCAAAACAATTTACTCTACCTAGCATTCCATATAATTACTTTGAGCAGTTATTCATACCATATAATTACTTGAGCAATTTACTTTTAATCCTAACCCTACATCACTCCACTTATGTCTGACAGACCGTAAATCTTTTTTTTTTATAAAAAATTTAAAATATGACAATGTCTAAGAGTTTGAAATTGGTCCAAAAAATTCTACGTGTTCAAAATGTAAAAGCACAAATAAATAATGACAGGATGCAAATATACAATGAAAATTAAAGAAAGCCAAAAAATTGGCAATAGTTATTTTATAAAAATTTCTTAAATGGCGGTCTGCTGGACATGAGATAACCAGGATGTAAATGTTTTTAAGCTACCCGGTCTAGGGTTTTAATAAACTGCATAATTACTTGAGCCGCATATTCTCACTTTTAAAACCCTAATATTTACTTTGTATCCCTACATTAATAACTCTTTTACTTTAGAAATCCTTAAAATGCTTTAATTAATGAATTAGTCTTTGGCAAACTGTAAAATTCATTTTTCGACTGTTTTTGGAACTATTTTTGTTCACTGTTTTAATACTGTTTTAAATGTTATTTTTACCTCACTGTTTAAATCTCACAATCTAAATGCTATTGTTATTTACACCATATTTTTTAAATACTTTTGTCATTTAAACTTATTTTGATTCATTATTCAAATACTTTTACCTTTTAAACCTTATTTTTACTCATTATTCAAATACTTTTAACATTTATGCCTTATTTTTACTCACCCGATTTCCGCGGGACTTGAAACTTAGATTGAAGTACTAAAGAATCCCTTCAATAAACTCTTCCAATTCCACTTAGTAATTCCAATACAGAAAGCTTTAATGAACTTTTTACTCGGTAATTCCAATGCAGAACGAAAGCTTTAATACACTTTCCACTCGGTAATTCCAATGCAGAAAGATTTAACTTAATAATTCGCGATTTCTCATTCACAGAACTATTGCCAAGCAATATATATTTTTAGACTTAAAGCTTCCGCAGTTGCTTTCTTTTTTTTAGTTAGTTGGTTTACTTATCCAAGATCTACCACATCAACTTCCCTCCCAAGAATTGTATCACTAATCTTCAAAAGAAAAAAAAAATACTTTACTTCAAGCTGACGCAGTCGGATACCGGTCTTCTCCGTTGCGCTCAGTCCCTCTTCTCATACTGCGATGATCCTATTCATTCATTGGTAACTCCGGCACCGTTCCTCTGATCTTGTTGTCGTTAGGTGCGCTAGCGT
>JABUQX010129682.1:15000-19677 GCA_015478945.1 Trachelipus rathkii
TTTAAATATATGAATTATTTTTATCCGAATTGTGCATTAAGAACAAGTAACATTTTATTTTTAATGTTTTTTATCTTTAAATTAAACAAGTGGTTTTATTAGATTCTCTGACAGGAAAAAAAAAACCAACTTGTAAAAAAAAATTAAATTGTCAACGAATAATGTATTGGTATAAACCGTCTTGAAATTTGCTTCTCTGCATTTTTGGAGAGTGTACGAGCCGTTGACAATTTCTAATTGATTAAAATAGGGTTATTCAATGGCGATGATGCTTCACACCTTTTTGTTAAATTTTACATAATCTTTCATTTATAGCAATTGTAACGGTATCTTTCAGAATGACCATGTTTCACAAAAACGGCGATAAGAGAAGTGTTATCATAATTGCAAAAATTTGAGAGAATTATCCTTCTGATTTCCTATAATAATTACACTAGTGCTAAGCACGAAGTAGGCACGAGTTGGTAGGAGTCGCCATCTGAGTATATATATTATATATATATATATATAATATATATATAATATATATTATATATAGTATATTATATTATATATAGTATATATATATTATTATATAATATATCTATATATATATATATAATATAATTATATATATTTATATAACTATATATATAATATATATCATAATATATATAAGTATAAGTATATATTGAGAGTGCTCCCCGATGTTAGTTCGTTCACCGAGCCCGCCACTGATATATATATATAATATAAATAATAATATAATATTATATTAATGATAATATTAATATATAAATATATATAATATATAATATATATATATATTGAAGTGCATCCCATGTTTCGTTCACCGAGCCGCCACGGAGATAATATTAGTAGTATATATATAAGTATAGTATAATATTATATATTTTATTAGTATTACACTATTATATATATATATAATAGTATATATATTATAGTAGTAAAGCAAAGTTAAAGCACAGTAAGCAAGAGAGTTTAAAGCAGCACAAGCAGAGAGTTAAAGTCAGTAAAACAGTGAGTTAAAGCAGTATAAACATATTAATAGCGTGAAACATTGATTAAACGCAGTAAAGCAGTAAAAAACAAATAGCCATTACTAATCCCCTTGGTGTTAGGTAATAACCTCTATTGAATTTACTGATTTACTGCTTTAAGGTATGTAACGTTAATAATAAATAAATGAGTTAAAGCAGTAAAACATATAATTTAAAAGCAGTAAAACATGAGTTAAAAAAGCAGTATAACATGATGTTTAAAAGCATAAAGCAGTATAAACAAATAAGCATACTCTAATCCCCCCCTAAGGTGGTTAGTAACACCTCTATTGATTACTGATTTACTGCTTTAAAGGTATGTAATGCTAATAAATATGTGAGTTAAAAGCAGTAAACATGAGTTAAAGCAGTATAACATATGTTAAAGCCAGTAAAAGCGATAAAACCAAAGCACTACTAATCCCGCTAGGTGTTAGGTAACACTTCTATTGAGATTTACTGATTTACTGCTTATAGGTTGTAATCGTTAATGTTTTATAAAATTTCGTACAATTGTAGTAAATAAAATGTTTATTTTATCAGACACTCTGGCTTTTTTCTTCTTACATATACAATTTTTAAAAATTTATTAAATTAAAAAGTATTAAGTAAAAGAGTATTGAAGTTAAAAATAACTTTAATAAATTTATGTGTAAATAATAGGTCTGTAAGTGAGTTACAGTTTAGGTTCGCGAAAAATGTTTTTAAAATAAAAAATTCTTTAAGTATGAAATAAAAATGAATGACTCATCGTATAATTTGAAGAAAGAAATCTTTGGAGAAGATTCTGGAGGAGAATATATAACTATTCATTTATAGTTATATATTTTTTCATGTCGCTGCACGGGTCGCACCTACGGGTGCGGGGCCTCCATCCTTTGCGGGGAGGGGCTTGCCTCGCGGCTGGTGGGTCCGGCTTTTATTATCTAAGAGGCAATGACAAAGATGAGTCCATCAAAGAAGTGAATAATCAATATATCGGTGGAGCAAAGATGAACCTTTACCAAAGATGAGGCAAACAAAATTGAGCTTCGAAGTGTGTGAGTGTAAGTGGTAAGTGTACCTGTGGCGCGTGAGTGTAAGTGGTATAGTGGGCTAGGTATAGTGTCTATGGCGAGTGTAAGTTCTTATAAGTGTGTTAGAAAATGACTAACTCATAGTAGGAATGCAATTCTATTCAGATGTGTAATATAGCACCAATCGATTCTCATACCTATTACCTAGGGTAACACCCATACTTAGGGCTATTCTACGCTGCCAGGGATGCTATAATTAGGCTTTGAAAAAAGTGGCAGCTCAAGTTTGGCAACTATGTGGCAGCTCCACTGGCACTATGTGGCACTCACTGGCACTCATGGCACTTCACTTGGCGCACGTAAATGCATTGGCCACCTCATTGCACTAACACTTGCACTTCACCTGGGCACTCAACACTGGCACTCATCAAATAATCATAGAAAACACTAAAAGAACATCACTAGATACTTCTTACAGTGATTGGGAACCCTTCAAAGCCATCAAGTTAGCGTAGGTCAAAATTGACCACATGGTATCTGGCAAGGTCAAGGCCGAAATATTATGGTCAAACAAGGTTAAGAAATCAAAAAAGGGCTAAGTCCCTGAAGGAGGACAAAAATTACGTGGGTCATAAATTGACCTATGGAAGGACCAAGGATTGGCCATGTGTGTTTTGTACGTTGAGTATAGAGTGTAAATTGCTAATCAGTGGTCAGATGGGTAAATGTAAGTGTCATAGGGAATGTGTGTGTATAAGGGTCATAGTGAATGTCTGTGTGTGTGTGTGTGGTGTGTGTGTGTGTGGTGTGGTGGTGTGTGTGCGCACACGCACGTGTGTAGGTGTTCAAGTTAGGGTAGGTCCATACAAATGCGTCAAAGTTAGAACGAAATTGTGACGGGTGGGCCACGAAGTGGGCAAAAATGCGTGGGCAAAAAAGACCCATGGTATCTGGCAAGGTCAAGCCCGAAATATCATGGTCAAACAAAGTTGCAAGACATCAAACGGGCTAAGCCCAATAAAGGGTGCCCAAAAATTACCGTGGGCAAAAAATGAACCATGGAAGATCAAATAGGGTTGGTCGAAAAAATTAGGGGGGGCAATACGTACGAACGGTTGCTTAACGCAAGCCGTTGGCGCAAAACTCTTATCTTCGAAGGTTGACCCAAAATTAGGTTTGCCGACAAAGAATTAGGGTTGGCCCAAACATGGCTTCAAAAAATTAGGGTTCTCAAAAAATTAGGGTTCTCAAAAATTTGGGTTCTCAAAAAATTTGGGTTCTCAAAAAATTTGGGTTCTCAAAAAATTTGGGTTCTCAAAAAATCCGGGTTCTCAAAAAATCCGGGTTCTCAAAAAATCCGGGTTCTCAAAAAATTTGGGTTCTCAAAAAATTTGGGTTCTCAAAAAATTTGGGTTCTCAAAAAATCCGGGTTCTCAAAAATCCGGGTTCTCAAAAAAGTCCGGGGTCTCAAAAAGACTTCCGGTTCTCAACAAATCCGGGTTCTCAGAAAAAGTCAAGGCCCAAAAAAAGTTAAGGTAAAAAAAATTCAGGTTGCCCAAAAAGGTCAAGGTCAGGTAAAAATTCGAGCTCAAAAAGGTCGCGGTCAAAAAAAGGTCAAAAAAGGTCGCGGTCATTTACGTGCAAAATGGGTATTTTACTACTGGGGGTTCCGTAACATATAGTGACTGTGAGTGATATTAGTGTGGGTAATACGGAGCCGTGCAGGTATCACCTCGCTGTACAACTTTTCGTCGGTGAGTAGGAAGACCACTCCCCGATTTGATAAAGGCTTAGTATTTCCTAAGTTTCGCCCCTCCTCTCTGAAATCTTTCGTCGGCTCTTTGCCAATAATGAATCAAAAACCTTGTTGGAGAGCAAAGGAATAGTAATCGGTTGATGGAGGTAGCCTTGTCGATATGGCATCCGGAGATACTGAAGCAGCTCGAAATGGAAGTCTTGTAAGACGGTACGAACGTTCGCACTTGACCGCCATTTTGGGCCTCCTGTCAGTGATTTCATTGCAGTTTTAACCCCTACATGAGAAGGGGTCCACTAAATAAATTCGTTTCTTACGGGGTGTGGAGCAACCGGAAGAAATTGCTGCACAGCAGATACCATTGTGTTTATAATAAGGGGTTTTAAGCGCTTGTAGCGCGCTTGAGCGAATCTGAATAAATGACAAAAGATTGATTCTTGGTTAAGGATTGAAGTTCGAAAAGCGCATCATCTATGCCATTAATTCTGCCTGTGAATGTGAAGCATGAGGGGGAAGGTATGGGAGAGGTTGCGGTAAAGTCAGGAAAAGACTCAGCAGATGCGCCCACACTGTTTTCAGTTTTAGAGCATCTAGTAAATACGGAGTAAACTCTCATGAAACTGTGGAATGAGAGCAGGATGATGCTTAACATGAGCAGAGTGGCTGGCTTTTGAAGAGAGGTCAGAGCCAAGCAAATGTGAGAGCGGGAATAACAAGTGTGAATCCTTCAATCGTATGAGAAGGGCAGCCACTTTTGTAAAGGATGTTAAGGAAATTAGGATTTATGAACCGTGTTTGCAAATGGCCATTAATTAGGATTCTGAGGCATCTCCTGCAGAATCGGTGTCAGGGCAGACGTATTGGG
>JABUQX010129683.1:0-32984 GCA_015478945.1 Trachelipus rathkii
GTATGAAGAAATAGTAGATACACAATGCTCAGAATACATGATTTTAGGTAGAAGAACGCTCAGCATCAGCGGGTGTGCTCTAGCGCGAGTGAATTCTTATACAACTTGATCGATTCTCTTTTTCATCTGCTTGGAGGACATACAGATCTTTTATATAGAAGCACTATATGAAACAAGCTATGGTAATAATGTCTAGAAAAGTTGTGCGATAACCAAACAATTTCGTTGAACGCACTGTCCAAGCTGCTGACTACATATTAATAGAGAAATGTTACTTATGGCGAGTCTTCTCCATCTGAGTTTTGAGAGTTGAGAACAAGCGCCTTGTGGTGCAAAACTTCCAAGTTGGTTTCCGCCAGAACGTTGACGCATAGAACTCGCTTCTTGCATAAAGACTGACAATGTGGTCCACTCATCCATGCAAGACTCCAGACGTAAAAATCGTACATCATTAAAGACATAATTACACAGTTCTTTCTTTTATTATATAGTTAACAACTCTCTCTCTCTCTCTCTCTCTCTCTCTCTCTTTATAATGGTATATCCGTGTACATTTTCATATAGCTATTCACATCTCACGTGTCCTTCCACTGCGTGGTGAAGTGTTACAAGGGCATGTTCTAAATGTTTATTATTTGTTCTCAGATTTCAGTCAAAATGATACACTCTTGGAGGTTACTTACTATCTCCATAGGATAAATATTTTTTTCCGGCCTTCATCTTTTGTCCATTTTTAAAACGGCAAACTCAGCTACGCATATGAATACTTTTCTACAATCTGGTCACTCAGTTTGACATATACTCACCACATAACACCTCATCAGAGTAGCGAGAAAGGTGGAGTCGAGGATACCCTAACCTTATAAGACAGTCTTTATTCCTGTAACTGCCAATATCAATTTCTACGATTCACTCTAGATGACCCTAACATACTCACAGCACATTAAACACTCTCCTGTAGAAAATTGTCAATTGTCGTGCTTGAACTATAAAATAATTCACCTCAAAGTTGGACTGGATGCTGAAGCAAGTTCTTTTACGTCCCATGCCTAATCCGGTGGTCACTATTGGACTATGGCTGTGTAGTATATGGTCAGGTTGACGCAACTCTTTTCAATAAGGCAATCGTACTCACAGGAAGCTCCGATCGCCCCCAGGTAGCTTAAGTTGAATCCGATGTGATGCTCGATCCTCTCTTTCTCGAGATTCTACTTTTCAAACTCACTACCGTTTGACACTGAAACAGTATTCTGCTGAGAGATTACTACAAACTCCAGATCCTCTTACTATGAGAATTTGCAAAAACACAGAATTAGCTTTATATTCCTTTCTCCAAATATCAATTTCCAAGAGGGTTAAGCTTTTCTCTGATGAAAGGATATACAATTCCTTGTTATCTTCCTCGCGTCACAAAATTAGCCTGTTCTTGTGACATATTTGTGAAAATCTCATTGCCACCTCGTTTTCTTGTTAAGGCATTGGGTGGTCGAGAGTTTGTATCATTCGAGACATGTTTGCTAGTGGATTAACTCCAGTGTTTACTGACGGCTCATAAACAGGAGGACATTGTGTATGCGTCTGCTGTATTTCCTAACAGCAAAACCATGACCGAACCTTCCCCCCATGCTTCATTCGCTGCATAAGGGATAGCTATAAGTTTTAGCCTCTCTCGAATTTATTCCTTAACCAAAACGAACTCATTGTCCATTTAATTTCGCATGTGATTTCCAGAGGCGCAAGGAAGAAAATTCACTAATGGTTGACCCTCGCAGCGTGGGTTACTCGGAGATAGAAAATATCGTGCTATAGACATGAGGTTAGGCCCGAATGACAGACTCCTCTTGTTCGTATACTTGTTCTTTGTTTACACCTCGAATTCCACTAAAGTGACAAGGTCACCGTTTCCATATCATCTGATTATTTCCTGCTCACAGACATAGTTCGTCTTACTGGCAAGGAGTGCTTGAGGAGAGTGATCACGAAGGATGAAACATAAAAGTGATACTCATGACGTGTCTATCTCACCGACGAAATCACTGCACGAAGTGATATTCTCGCTCTTCATTGAGAACCAACACATCATATCCACAGATCTCTTGATACTATATTGCCGACAGACTCCTACATACTCAAAATATGCCGTCGCCAATACCTCCCACCTGTTTCAATATATATATTGGATTGTTCTCACTTGGGACCCCATTCGCACCGTCAGTTCTTGTCTCCTATGGTCCATAACACCTAAAAAAAGTTATCTGCATAATACATCTATAGGTCTTTATCTCTGAATCCTTCACTTTTAAAAGTAACTATTTTTTCTTACCTTCAACTAATTAATATTCTTTTATATAAATTTTGTAATCTAATAGTTAGACTAGGAAATAATTTTCATTTCTCTAATTATTTTATTTTTTCTCATATTTATTTTTTGGTTAAATTTTTCTCTTTATGTTAATGACATAATTAAATTTTATTTGTTATAACATATTTAAAAGTATACAGCTATGGACTTCACCTCATGATATGCTAATATAATGAACACGTGTGGCATTCTTATGTTGAGGCGTGTGGGTATCCTGTACTACTGAAAAAATTAATATATATTATATATATATATACTAAAAGAATGTATATTAATATATATATAATAATACATAATATATACTATATATATATACTATTTATTATTATTTATATATATATTATATAATGTTTATATATATACCGCATAAGAGACTAGCATATGATTTTTTATTTATTGTGTATTAACACGGGCTCTCATGTAAATTCATATTATATATATATATATATATATATATATTATATATACAATTATACTTTCACTAAGGAAATTAAAAGCCAAGTAATCACTCAAAAATTGATAAGTGGTATATACATAAAATTATCAATAGTTAAATATAAGGTCTATATATACTGAGTTCTTAATATTATATACTAACAGTATATAAAAAAATGTCTGACAGTTATTATTATATATGATTATATTATATTAGATATTTCACACCAGGACAGTAAATGCAACCTTAGATTTCACGTATGCTTCTTGGATTTTGGGGAAGGAAGTGTTCATCTTAGTTGCTTTTGTCTGTGGTCCTTATGATGCCAGTATGCGCTTAGAAGTTGTCAATGTGAGTCAGAAAGCACATCGCTCAGTAAGAAAGAAAGACAGCTGCGCGTTGGGCTTTAAAATCCCCACCAAATAATATTTATTATCTAAACATTAATATTACCTTGCTAAATGAGTTTGTTTCTATTTTAGCAGAAGAAAACCTATACATTACGAAAACTGAGCGCACATATTAATATAGAATATGTAAACATTAAAATAATATTTAGTATAGGTATTAACAAAGTTAGTTTATTGTGTATTAACTTACGGCCTGGCAAAATTGTAGTTTATTATTTTTGTGAATTGCAAATATAAATTAATTAGTATATTCTTATGACATTCCTAATTGTTATTTTGGATGTAAAGCTCGAAGTTTTAATTTTATTTTTTTATTTTTAATATTAGATTTCAATTTCTTAGGTTTCATATTATTTAATTGAATTTACGTTTGTTCGTTCATCATTATATATATTATCACTAATTTTATATATATATACATAGTACTATATAGTATATATATATATATATATATATATTATTATATATCTATTATATTTAATATATAATAGTATATAGCACTATCTATACTTATTACTACTTATCTGACTATATAGTAGGCGGCAGTAGTCAATAATTACAGCTATTTACCTATGTTCTCTATAAGACTAATAACCTACTATATTCGAAAAATATAATTGGTTTTGTAAAAATTTATCTAACCTAAGAGTAGTTTATCTTAAAATTGAAGCTGGTAAATTGTATATAGAGAGTACATAATAAAACCCTGGACGAATATTAAAACATATTATAGGAAAAAGGTGTTACAGGGTAATAATTAATTATATATATATATCTAATTATATTATAATATTTATTTATTTATAATACTATATTTTATTATTATGGAATGATTTTTTTCTTCCTTTTTTTACTGTATGACTGGTGCCCGTAAGTGGGGTGCAAGAATTCCCATACCATAAGTTTTTTCATGTAAAGGAGACTAAATGTATAGCAGGGATAGAAAGTTGAACGACTGAGGATCATCTGCAGCTTATGTTATTCCCTAGCAGCATGCTTCTGCGTGCCTAGACCTGGTCGAGGATCTCCGGGTAAAGAACCTTGAATCTTTGGCGCAAACTGTATTACGGTGAGATCGTCTGGGTTCATGGTGAACGTTAGAGTAAATACTGCACGAAGAGTAGTATGAGAGGAGAGAGTGGTGTATAGGAAGTTGAATTAAGCAAGTTAAATTTTTATATATGGGTTTTTAGTTTAACTAAAAACAAAATAAATAATAAGAGGCTACAGGCAGCTTAGATATAGTTCATACTGTTGTGGGATCTTCGTAGGGCTCATTATAAGTTGTGATTAAAGATTTTTTTTATCTGAATACTAGTATTTGTCTAAGAGTTATAAAATTAAGTTTTAAGAAGCTTAGGTGTGGTTGTTTTTTGGAATCATGGTCTTCTAAAGGTGGAATGTTGAGGAGACGTGATGATTTCTGAGTGATACATATTAATTGGTTGTAGTAAAACAACTGAAATGGTTGGTTAGTGATCGACGCCAGTCGATAATGTAACAGTCCTTAAGTCAGTAGAAATAGAGGCTAGAGAAGGTATTATTCTATTTTAAGAAAATTTATTAAAGTTTAATAAAAATTTGATATTTCATTTACTAATTATATATTATGTTAATTATTAATATATTTTCTTTTAACAAAAAGATATATCTAGGTATACGAGAGTTAGGTAGTAGAATGGGTTGAGGTGAAGAAATGGCTGGGATTTTGTGTGTGAAAATACGAGATGTTGAAGTATGTGATGTATGTTAACTCAGTTATGGCTCGATGTGATGTAATATCAGACATTAAGTTTCATGAAAATTATGTAAATAATGAGGAACATGTGGCGAAGGAAAGAGAAAAGGAAGGAAGTGGTGAATTAGAAGCTAAAAAGTAAATGAACAGAGATATAATGAGAGTATGTGAGAGCATTGCAAATAAATCATTGAATGTGAACAAAAGAAATTGAGCAGATCCGAACGCAAATGAAGGAAGAGTTTGTAGCATTTCAAGAGAATCATGTGGGTGTGCTAAGTAGAAAGTAAAGAATGTCAATTGTGAATGGCAGAATGAAGAGGTGATACAATAAAAATAGAAGTAAAGAAAGATGCATGGTTGAATCGTGCTAAAGGTATGAATGGGTTTTTCGAAAGATAAGGTTGTTGGAATATGTGGAGCAAAGAGGAAGGCTAAAGATGATAGGTAGTAGAAAGAATGAAGGTAATTGAACAGTTCTGGAAGAAGAATAGATGCTGATAGTTAAGAAAGGAGTAAGGGGATCTTTATATAGAATAATGAAATATATATATGGTTTGAGGCTGATGAGATGGACGTGAGGGGAGTGTGGATGAGATGGATCAAAATGAGTGACAATATTATCAGTCACAGGCTAAAGAGAAGTCAAAATGTCTGATGATGGATAGAGAAAATGGTTTAAAGAAGATAAGTAAATATTTAAGAAGAATTGATCTGAAGAGTGGAAGAATAGAAAGAGTGAGTAAGAAGATGATATATCATGCAGCAGTGATAGGAATGGAATTTACTGTGATATATGTTCAAGAATGGAAGCGAGATTGTAGAATATGACTGTTATGAAAGATTTGTTAAGAAAGCATATTGTGGAGGGTGTGGTTCAAAGCTCGAAGGAAGAGCGAGAGAATGAACATTTAGCTTATTGAGTAGTTGTCAGGAAGATGTACGCTATTCTTGTTAATCATAGGCTGAATAGACGTGAGAAAAGTAACCTGAGTGTGGTCTGAGCGGAACTACTTGTTGAAGAACAAGGTGCATTATATAGAAGTGCGAGGAAGGCGCTACAAATTAATTTTAGCACATGGACAGCAAATGAGGCAAGAAATGAGAGCAGAAAAGCAAACTATATTAGTATTTATGGGACAATGCAACAAACGGCGTGTGTAGAACAGATAAATAGGGATAGTTCTGTAGCAAAAGAGTGTTTATCGGACAGATATCATAGGTGTTTTGATACGGTGAACTTTTGAATTGAGAATATTATTAAGATAATTAACTAGAATATGTTGAAGAGTGTGCAAGAATAAATATAGTGGGAGAGTGATTGGTTTAATATTATGTATGTGGAATGGAAGTCAGAGAATATGATTATGTCTTTTCAATGGTTATTTCATGCTGTATATGGATGAGATGATTGATATAATGAAAGGTGGGTAGCACAGGGGGGAGTTAAATTGCTGAATATGGAGTGTTTTAAAGAGTGGAGGGTGTACCTGCTTATGTAAGTGAGAAGCTTTGGTGTTGTGATGGTGAATTTCTGAGAGCAACATATGGGGTAAAATTGGGTTCTGTCGGACATAAAGAACAGTGCTCAAGATAGGATTGGTTAAGGGGTTTGGCAGTTATGCAAAAGAGGGGTTTGAATATAAATGTAGCTATGGTAAGGTGATGTGTATATGGATGAGGAGAGTTCTCATTGTGAAGTCATGTTAGATGGTAGGCAACTGGATCAAGCATCGGAGTTTAAATATTTAAATATTTAAGCAATATGCTAGATGAAAATGAGGCGGATGGCAGAATATAGTATGATAGTTGTGAGAGGTCTGAATGTGACTGGTGCAATTAAATCTTTGGTGAATACAAGGGGATTAAGTCTTGAGTGCACTAGGGTTCTGCATGAGAGTATGCTGTTACCGGTGCTAATGCATAGTATCGAAACTTTGGTGTGGAATAAGAGGTACAGATCCATGGTGCACCCTGTTCACATGTATAATCTTAAGAGGTGTGTTAGCTGTAAGAAGAAATGATAAAATGAGGAATGAGAGTGTTAGGGAGCTGTGTGTTGTGAAAAAGACGTGAATGAAAGAATAAAAGAGTGTATTAAGATTGTTTGGTCATATGGAAAGGATGGATTATAGCCAATTGATAGAGGTGCGTTGGGAATCGACAGGCTGGGAAAACAGAGAAAAGTATATTGAGTCAGTTAGAGAGTTTCTGACTGAAAAGTCATAAAAATATCAGGTATATACAGTGAGAGCGGGAGAGTTGATAAGTCGAAAATTATTTTATTTCAAATAAGAGTGAAAATATTCCTATAAAGAGAACGTAACTGCGGGAAGACATATAAAGTAATTTATATGGAAACTCAGAACACCCAATGTGCTCGAAAAGTTATAAAAATTTGTACATTCCTGATTTTGGCATTGGAACAACAATGTAGTAAGTTATAAAATGAAACAATCAACTGAAAGAAATTTTTTTGAAGATTTGAAAGCACTTGTCCAATACAAAAAAAAACTGTTCAACTGAAGCAGTTAGATAATTATAATTATAATTTCATTTATATTTTGAATTGTTTATCAAAAATCATCCTAACTTCAACAAAGAGCTCTGAAATATGTAAGGCGACAGCATTAAGAAGACAAATGTCTACTTTTCACTTCATTTTAATGCTTGCGTTTCAAAGCAAAATTTTGGAAAGTATTTAACATCACTTCTAAAACACTCCAACAGACATATCCCTGGATGAGGCTTCCACTCTTTTAGAAAGGTGTATCACCAAACTAAACCAGTTGCTGGGAGAGAGTTTTACAAGCTAGTGGAGAGGCCAGAAATTGCAGAAGCTGGCAAATTGAAGACTTCATTGCCTGCCTAAACGCAAAAGCTAAAGTTTGACAAGCCTCTTTTCATGAGCTTTCTATAGATGTTTGACTTCATTGATCCTTGCTCACAATTTCAGTGATGCAGGAGTTTTTTACAGAGACATTGATTCTATACTAATAGCCAATGTGAATCGGAGGTACAGAGTAAAAGAAGTGAACAGAGTTTTTGCTTTTGCAGCCCTACAGCCCTTACAGAACAACATCAGCATAAGTGAGCTCATAGGAGTCTGTACCTAACAAGCTTTTATACAAAATAATATTGAGCCCAATGACAAGTCTTTAGCTTACGGAAACATTGTCTGTCAGGAATGTTGTAGTCAGTTCGAATAAAGACAAGAAAAAATGTACAATAAATAATACAAGCGGCAGATATATTGCTTTTGAATTGAAAATTGTATGTGTCTTTTTGCTAGGCATTCGCGACGTGGTTACAGCTTGTTATAATGCTTTCTGACACTCCCAGTAACTTCATCTTCTGCTGAGAGATTTTTCAAAATTAAAAACCAATTAAAAGCTTATTTGAGAAATACGTGACGTATCGTAAGGTTAAGTGAACTTGGCTATTACTTAGGTTCAGAGTATGCATCGCGGCTCGCGCACTGACTTGGAGAAATTAGCGGCGAACATTTTGTGATGCAAGAGACGAAGGGGATTAATGTTAGCATTAGAAAGACTATTAAATATCAAAGTTAAAAAAGGGAAGAAGACATATGTTGTATTGTTTATTAGTAAGTTTGTTTCTGCTTTTACTTTACCATTAACAGTAATGTAAAAGTGTTTTAAAAATGCGCATCTTCTTTCTTATATATATATATATATATAAATATATATATAATATATATAAATATATATATTATATATATTATATAATATATATATATATATATATATATTATACTTATAATTATATAATTATATATATATAATATATATATATATACCATGCCACAGAGATATATATATATAGTATTATATATATAATATATATATATATATATATATATTGCTATATATATATATACTATATATAATACTATATATATATAGTCAATATATATATATACTATATTATATTATATTATATTATAATATATATATATATGTAGTATTGTATATATATATTAATAAAACCTTTTTTCATTGTAATACACTCTTGTAATGCTAATGTGATTTTTCTTTGATATGAACAGAAAACTTTCTTATGTCATTCAAGTTCCAAAAAACTCTATCCACCCCGTCCATAACTAAAGGGGCGCACAAAATAAGTCGCGGGGGGCGCAACTGACCTAGTTACGTCCTACTGCGTCAGCCATACATTTCGAACATGCCACGTGACCAGTATACACAGGACATGTTGGAGTTGTACATTAAGCAAAACAGGGAATGCTCGCAGAGCTGCTGCAGAATTTGGACAACGTTATCCACATCGACGACCGCCGAGCCACATGGCATTCCATAGAGTTTACAGGGGGCGTTTCAAGGTACAGGGTCGATTAGTTCAACCCCTTCAATTTCACATACGGGGAGAGGGATCGATGTTCCGTATTATTCGACGTTCGAACTGGACGTATCTGCCTTATACACCCATGAAAATATTCCAACGATCCTCATTTACGGCAGCGGCTAGTTTGGTCTTGCAGGAATTATCGAAGGAAACAATTACGGACGCGTTTTTGTGTTGTATACAACATGTATCCATATAGGCCACACATTGTGCTTTGTTTTGCATCGTGGAGACCAACAACGGCGGCTGCGGATTCCTGCGCTGTTAACTGCATTGACCTTTCTACATGGATGCTTACCGGACTAATTGGAAATATTCTTATGGAACCAATGAATCTGGCCCTTACCAATAACGGTATGTATAGACAGGTGGAACTTCAGACATTGGGCGGAAAAAAAAACCCCCACATAACATTCACTAGCCATCACTATGTCTCATACTCAGTAGCCACGATTTTGGTGTTGGTTTAAATAGTAGGACTTATCGGAGCCTACTTCTTGGAGCGGAATTCTGAACAGGACAGCGTTACCTCCATTTTCTGCGGACCGTCCTTGTTGACCTCCTGATTTGATATACCTTTAAGACACGACGAAGAATATCATTTACCAACATTGATGGGGGGGCAGACGATAAGCTGCTGGCGCGACACCATTATCTGATGTACGACCAGCACGGTAAACTGAGCAATCGCTATCATCCCCGGTAGTCCAGTGAACTAGACTATCCCGATAACGTTCTTGGAGGCTGCCCGGATATTTGATCTAGCGACAGCCGGTAACCTCGATAACCATCATATTCAGTGTATCAGACTCGTCATTTTTGTAGACCTATCCGTGGTAGGATACTCAGTTTCTAATTTAAATCATACCCTTAATACTCGGCCCGCATGATCAAAAAACACACATATAAAGCAAAAAAATCAATCACATTAAAACCATAATTCAATGAATAAAATTTGATTGGTTTAACTTTCTTCTTGCACATTTCGCACGGATTGGCACACGACAATTGCCTACTCCAACATCATTTACCAACAATAGAGAGAGACTGCCCAGCACACAATAATGCAGGCTATAGTGACGACCTACCTCGACAGAACCTTTCCGGGAAGCATGGCATCGGAAGATCTGGGTCCATTTCCATGAGGCACTGCGCGTTCACCCGCACTTAACACCACTGGAACTACTTTCTGGTTGGGTAACTCAAACCATTACCGTTGTGGTACGCTCGCGGGTTTACATGGACCAGCTAACCTCGCCCGGATGATACATTCTCAAGAATAAACACAACGATGCCTTAGGGCGACCATCAACCCGGCCGCATAAAAAACACTGTTCAAATGGGCATGCGAATGGAATCCTTGGCATCCAGAGGGACTGAGCGGCGATTGTATTTTCGCCTGCGATGGGAAGCGTTCATATCTTTAACAACATTTGCATACACACTACTGTATGTACGAGCAAGTTGAACGAGAACATCCCTAAAGCGCTCCCACCTGACGTGTTCTCTCTCCTCCTTTTGCATTGCCACGTGCTGGATAATCATATTCATTACCCAGTGTAAATTTGTTAAAGTGATTCTTTACGAAATCTTAACACCTACGCTTATTAACATTACATGTATACGATATTTATGCATGCTTGTCTTGAATACAGTTGCTTTTTCTTCAACCTTTTTCACATTACACGCCTTTAGATAACTATTGTTGTATCATTGACGCCGTTTTTACCGAACCCTGTACATGTACTGTATTTTATTTATACTCAAATGTACGTGATGTCTATGCCGCGCGTGTCTAGTTGTGTTATTAAAAAGAATCAACACCCATAGGGTACATTGCGTGGAAACGAACAACCGTATAAAAAAAATGTTGTGAGGAAGAGAGCCCATCTCATTTTTTTAATGTGCATTTCACAAGAAGCCATAAAAAAATTAATCATCCCATTCAACATTACCTCATGACTGTGCGCGGCATTTTCGTAATTGCGCGTGCGCTATGATTTCCAATTTGAAAATTCCCATTCAACTTAAAAACAGCTGACACAACTAACTTCATTTTCCTAATATTTCTTCCATAGAAGATCGAGAAAAGGTGCTAAATTACACCGCGTGTAACTATAACTCGTGAGACACCATATATATATATCTATATATATATATATATATCTATTATATATTATATATATATATAATATTATAATTATTATATATACTAATATATATACGATTTCGACTTCCCGCATGCATTGCATATACATATCTACACCCAATATTATTTTAAGTGTGTAAATCAGTTTTTATTGAGTTTAAATTACTATAAATATATGGATAAAAGAAATTATGAATTAGTTGGGGATGATATATATATTAATATATATATATATTAATATAATTATATATATATATATATTATAATATATATATAAATATTATATATATGATTATATTATATATATATTATATATATATTATATTATAATAGATATATATATTAATATATATATAATTATATATATATATATATAAGTATATATATATATATTATTATTATATATTATATATTATATATATATTATATTATAATATTATAATATATTAATAAATATATATATATATACATATTAAATTTATATATATAATATATATAAAATATTATATATTATATAATATATATATTAATATATATTATATATAAATTAAGTTATATATATAATAATAATGCCAAAAGAAAATAAACAACTATTCATATAAAAAAAAGAAAATACTATATAAAAATATAATAATATATATATATATAAATAGTATATAATATATATATATTATATATATATATATAATATAGTATATATATATTATATATATATATATCCCCAACCTCCGCCCTTTCTTGCATTTTTTATTATTTTCAGAAATTTTGTCGGGCGAGCCTGCCCGTGCGGTGAACGGTGCTGGTGCTGATCAAAAGGCCCCGCACCAGGCACCGCACCGCACCACTAATTTTTCTCGTGCTCCGCACCGCACCGCACTTTTATTTTTCTTCCGCACCGCACACGGCCCACCGCCACCAGGCCTCGCCCTGAAATTCGATGTGCACCGCACCGCCCGCACCGCACCGCACCGCCACCGGTGTGTCGGCCAATCCTAGTCCACACCATCTCCCACGCCACCGGCTGCGTCGGACCCAACCTATGGACCTTAATATATTATAATATAATACTATATATATAATATATATAGTATTATATATATATATATATATATATATATACTGATATATATATATATTTATATATATTAATATATATAGAGACTATAGACTATAAGAGATGTTCACAGAATTTAAGTATAATATATCTATATATATATAGCGTCTATATATAAAAATCCCACGCAAACGTAAAATAATTCTTTATCAACTTTGGGCTCCGGCTTCCGCCGCCCTCCGCCGCTAGGCCTTTCTACATTTGAAAATTGCATGAAGCCACTTCCTTTTGCGTAAATTATATTTTCACTCTAAAAATATTTCTGAAAAAAATTCTGAGTCATAGTAATAAACGCCAAAATCTAGTAAGCGACACTATAAAAGACGCAATCATAACTTCGCGCCCTCCGGCCTCCGGCTCGGCTGCCGCAGAGCTAAGGTTTCTGCCAACCTTATTACTAAAAATGCTTTACAGCGATGATGTAATGTTTATTATATTGCATTTTATCAGACATTGAGCACCATATGGGTCATTTTGAAAAATATTCAAGACTGCTTTGTGGCATCCCTACGCCGCCTTCCGAAACTCACTGATATCTAACATCGAGACTAGAATGAATTTAGTCAAACAAAAGCCTATATTGACAAATTATATCTGGAGCCCCACGGTGAATCTTTGATGAAAACAAATCAGAATCTAAATCATATTTTTACTTACCTAAAAAATAGTTTTATATGCAAAAAAATTACATATCCAGGATCCGGCTCGCGCCCTCAGTACGGCATCATTCTGGCTATTCAGGCTCCGACTAAGGAATTTTCTGAGCTGTAATAAATGGTGGTGGTGTGAAAAAACCAAATTAATATTCAACAAAGCACGGATCTTAAGAGATAATCATAATCATGAGGCAATAAATTTTCACACATCTATAAAGTAAAAGTGCCTATATTATTGTTCAAAGAATTTAAACCAAGATAAAAACAATGAAGTCCAATGGCACGGTTAAGTAACAGACTTCACCGGCCCTTCAGCCTGCCGGCTCCGGCCTCGGCTTCCGCCCGTTCATGTATTCTATTTTGCTTAAAGAATTGTGAACTACGAAGTTTTTAAATCGAGTAAGGTAGTCCCTACATAATTTTTCAGCACTACGTACTCTATTATTTTTTCAAACCTAAAAACTGTTCTGCAAATGATATTAATATAAAAAGTTCATACCAGGATTCCTGCGATATCAGCGCTGGCCAGAGAACGAGCCCACTCCGGCTAACCGAGAGGGACATTCTTGTGTCCTCTCTGGCGGTATACACAGATAATAAATAAGGTTTTTTAAAATTCCGACTATAAAAAGCTCTGATTTTTCTTATTAATTACCTAAAATTGCAAATTATATGGTTCTTCTAAGTGCTACCGGGATTCTTTTGTACATATTAAATCTTTTCAAATACTTTAATTTAAAAGAGGTAATGATGTTCCATTAAAAAAACCATACCCATCGATCCGTACTCTCGGCCTCGTAACGTCGTTCTTCGGCTTCATCAGATTATTATAAACCAAAAAAAACTTACTCTGTAGATAACTAACGAAAAAAAAAGGGTTAACATGCGAGCGATCTTGTTTGCCTTATCTATATTTCTAGTGCAATATGCTATCATGCACTGTCTTTATTCTACATAACTACCCTGTTACTTATATGGAAATATATCTAAATAAATTTTGAAATCAAACCTGAAAATTATTAAAAGCTAAGATTAGAGATGCTGCTTAATAAAATTAGAAGAAAAAAAAAAAGCTCAGTTACTATTGTGATAACTTCCGAGGGGATCCGCGCGAGTCCGAGTACACTGCTGGTCCTAACGCGGGTTTATATATAACATTAATCTCAGCCCGTTTCTATTTATGAGCTCACTCTGGTGGAAAGTTTCTCGAAGACTATTAACGGCTTTTTCAATAGTTAGCCGTCATTTATAATCATGGGGGTGTATTAGACACTTTTAATTTTCTCTAACTTTTTGCCGTTCTTCGAAGAACCTTGGTGATTTATCATTCTCAATCGATCATAATAACACTCTCGGATTTACTAACTTTGTTATTTTATGATCCTTTACCAGCTTTAAAAGAGGTGGATACGAAGTGGATTATGTTGAAATGATATTAAAACTGACATAGAAAAATTTTTGCTCACATCTTAATCTGCATGGTGTGTACAGAAGTGAGATATGGTTTGTTGAAAACCTATATTACCAAGGGGAAGATACTCGTTATCTGGAAATAGGGAAACTACAATGCCAAAAAGTTGAATACCGGACATTCAAATTAGGTCTCATAACCCAAGAAATAAACTTTTCCCTATGAAAAGGAATTACCTTTTTTGCCCGGGTTACCTAGAGAAAAGGGTCAATAAATTTATGTTATTTTCCCTCCCTACGACAAAAATTTCGGGTACCTGGCTATTTTGTCATATTTACTTCCTCTTTGATAAATGAATTTCACTTGGGTCGTAAAGGGAGTACAAGCCGTGGCATAAGAAATTACGAACATTCTGGAAGACATTCGGACTTCGGCTTACTTCAGGCCTCACCTCTGTAAATGAAATGATAAATACTCTTCAAAATAAGAGAGATAAGTATGATAAACGAACCTACCGGAAGGACGGGGGACCGATGTTTTTTTTTACCAATGTTTTTCCTGTCTAAAAAGACTTCATGTTCACCATGGCAGCGTAAAAATATTCGTAGACGTGATGCATGAGTTGGAATATTACTTCATGAACTATCACATGTTGGATTAGGAGGCTTTATTACTATCTTTGTGGAGATGAACGGCGAGCTTTACTCCACACCGTATCGATAAACTAAACATGATTTTTTATAGCCCAGATCCGATTAAAGAGGGTAATTTACTTGTATTTACTACTATTACCCCCATCCCCCGATGAACATGCTCCCCAATCATACCATGTTATGGCTAATGTAATTTCTTTCTAAATATAATTATCATCAAATATGTAGCAAGTAACTAAAGACTAGCCATATTTATTAAGGAGTAGTATATTTTCATCCATAAGTAGTAAAAAGTTATACATCCCTAACCGATTCATTTCTAATCCCTTTGAATCCAGATAATTTTTTTCTTAGACTCATGTACGCCCGTGCATTATCAAAAAATGGTTAGAAGGAAATCCTTCCCCTTAATACGGGCCGCTTGATTCTTTATGGGAGCGTTTCATCTCGGATTGAGGATAATAGAACAGGGTTATCTTGTCCAATAATATATACTTAATCGAGTTGATTAATGGTAATATATAAAGATGCTCGTTAGTTCCTTCTGACTTACAGAATCTTTTATCTCCTAACATATCTCTCACAGTGTAAAATAGTTTTATAAGAAACTTGATACTCCCGGCTCTGCTCAATTAGGGCACGTGAAGAAAGGCTCCTTCAGGGAACAAATGCAGAAGGGCTTCATTTAACTCCGTTTGGTGTGTTCATTTTTGCTTCGCCATAGCTTATGGAGGAACAAGTGAACTATAGGCCTTGAAAACTACTTTCAAAGGAAAAAGGCGTGTGGAGATATATTAGGTAAAAAAGCTATTTAAGAACCAGGTTTGCAAGTCACTATTCCAGATATTGCTGCAGACATCAATTCCTCGTAACATCCCAAATTAAAAAGACGTATTGCCCCGATGTTTCAGTGAGAATGTTGGCATGATGTTAAGCCCGTAAAATAAGCCTTAAAATTTGCAGGTCCAATGGTTCGTCAGGGACCGCTAATAAGATTGTTTGCATAAAGAACAACAAGGATACAATAACATTCCAGGGGTATTATCCTTAAAAAACATACTAAAAGGGAAAATGTATTTGATTAAATATTGCCTTTTTTCTCTGCCAGTAATTAAATAACTATATTACTGAATAACTTTATCAAGGTGTAGTTTACCTGACTAATCATAAGTTTTAAGTGGGTATTCTCTATTGAAAGCGACTGTTCTATCCCACTATTAACTCCGACCAGTACGCTCTCGGCGACACATCCATGCAAGTCGCGAATTGATATCTTTATCCCTCTTCCTTAAGTCTGTTTGTTTTGTAAGAGTGAAATTGGATCTGCTTTCTCCCCATGAACCCCCTACTTACCGTGTATATCGTACAACTTCAATTGTAGCCGTGCATCACAAATATTTTTGTTCATACCCGCGTATTAACTCTTCTCTCGCATTAATTCTACCCGCATTACAGATTGTCTCCTGTGAGCAAATTTCAAGAATATCCATTGTTATCTTCTCCCTGTACGCACCCTCGTCAAGTTCATACATAGCAACCCCCATCTAATCGCGTTCGTCCTATTTAATATTAATCGAGCTAGCAGTACGAATTTTTCCACTACCCTCCGGCAGAGCCCATACTTCCTTCGCATGCTGTGAACCATATAGTATATACAGAATCAAATTTCCTGATACATGTATTCACAAAGTTGAAAGTCATTTACGGAGCTTCATAGGGGCATTTCAGCGGCATTCCTTATAAAGTATAAAGACGGCATTAGTTAATTAATTCAGACGACGCTAAACAGTCTCATCTCCAATCCTGTGGTTTTTATAGTCCTAAGATTATTTTACAAACATTCTTTTATAATAAGGCAGCATAAAGTCATAAATAATACTTATTAATTTTACGGCCGATTTAATGGCGATATCTTCTCTCAATGAAAGACTCATTTCTACTCACTCTAGATACGTTAGAATCATTTTTCACTCAAATCCCTTATACAATTGACTCTATTAAAAATAATATAGTTAATATCCCTACCAATTGTACATGCTGTGAAGAGTTCAGAAACCTGGTGTTTTCAAACATGTTGAGAAGGCTTATCTCTATATCAGAAAAGTGGAAATTATCACCACAGCGTTATGGATATTGAAAAATTCGCTTATACCTCTGCAGAATTGCCTTTTGAATACTACAGCAAAGTACCCTCTTAAGAGAGTTGAAACCAAGTATTTAGCTTTTTAACTCAAGGATTATCGAGTATCAATATCCCTACCATTTGTGAACGGCAATTTACCACAGAAGTAATAATAGGGATTGTGGAATTGACCCCTACTCTGGGAATTATAAAAAATCACCCTATAAATTTCACACCTTTCCGACCGCTTTAACATAAATATTTCTGCACAAGGTATCTGTTTATTGTGGAATAGGCTCCTGTGCACCGGGACCGTGATTTATGACATTGCTCATTAGCCACAGCAGTGACCTTATTATCTACTAGCTTACTCGTCGCTTTTTTACCGAATTATTAGCCTAAAATACGATCTATATCTTTCTGTACTTATAGTGGGATCAAAGCAAGACAATTAAATCTTGTTAAAATTACTGCTCTTAATATGTGTGTGATGCACTATGACCTCACAGTGACCTTCAGCTGTAACGGCTTATCATTAAACATTGAGAAGGTACCTTAGGACTAAGTCTCTTTTTTGGAACAAAGTACTAACAAACACCCAATCACTTTGTAGTAGGTCTATCTATTGAGGCACTCACTTCCTCCGACCTCTCAGAGTTTGGCTCTGGGCTCACTCTGGACAGAGTGTCCTCAGACGCCAAGCTACTTTTTAACTTTTATGTTTAAAGAATCTCAATGAAGAGTGAAAATAAAAAATTCCCTGTGGTCTTTTTCAAGGAAATCGATCCCTCCGCCTGGTCCTCCGCAATAGTTAAAAGGTACTGTAGGTGTCGCCTACTACGGCTCCCGTATATCGTGCTCCTTAAAGAAACACGTGGTCCAAAGCATATGTGCATTTGGCGGTTTGATGAGGAAAATATTCTGCGGGTTATGAAAAACAGGCCAGAGAGATACTCTTAGAGTGTGTTAGTCGAGATAACCCACTTGTGATCGTTCACTCAGCTTTTTTCCCTGACTATTTTCAATGATCATTGGCCAATTCCTGCATTTAAATCAGTCTACCATATACCCAATTCCAATAATTCTAGGTAATGTGGACACATGTAATTATATCCTCGCGACAATCTTTGAATTAATCTGTTGCTCCCAATAATGACAGTGACCTCTGCCCATGACTCTGAATTGCATCATAACTGAATCCTCCATTTCCTCTAGATACCTCTATAAAATTACATTATATTATTTCTGTTAAATTTTTTTCCAATATACTGCCCTTAATTAATAATGTATCACTCCCTTATTTAATTTATATTTAACAATCCATAATGTGGATATATATCAGTCTGTGGGTAAGAACCAGTGGTTTCCTATTAACCGCAATTCATCTCACTAAGAACTGGCCACACCTACCAGTTATATAGTTATTTAATAGAAAAGGTAATTGCTGACCTGATCAGCTCATAAGTCTCGGATGTAACTACTCCTAGTCTACATGATACATGTAGTCCGGTACCTTCTCAGGATATCGTATTAAGCTATATAAATTTCTATTCATTCAAATACCAATTATATCGTGTTGAGGATTGATGGTAATTATAAATGATATAAACTTGAGTAGTAAATTTAAATGAATTGAAAGCCATCAGTATAAATGATATGAATCATCCTGATGAAAACAAAATATTTAAAGTTTTTAGTTAAATTAATTAACCTTTTATATTTAATGATCATGTAGTCACTGTTACAGTTCGTGTAAGTGGTTTTATTTAAATGGCTCTTAACTATCAATATAAATAATATAATAAAACCAAATACCTTATTTCAATTAATTAAATTTCCAATTAATAATTAAAATAACATAACGGAATAATATATAAAATCAATCCCATAATAAATAAAAAGTAGTAATTAAACAAAATTAAATAAAATAATATAAAAGTAAAAACATAATGATAATAATTAATAATATTATGATAGTTTTTAATAATAATTATAACTATGTTAAATAAATCTTTATTAGTTTAAAAGCCTAATGTTAATTTAAAAACAATATTGTAGTTTAATAAGCTAAGTATATAAAGCAGTCAAAAAATTAGAGAATGGAGTAAATTTATATAGCTCAATATGAATCATAATCTATGGTTATTAAAACAAAAGCTTCATTTACATAATCCCCCCTTTGATGTCATACTCAGCTAGTGAGTAACTACACATTCTACTATTAGTTAATTATACATGTGCTTATTTACTAATAGCTTATAAATGTTTATGTAAAGTATACCGGTGATTTTTAATTAAAATTTCCGCTTATCTTCACAAATGTGTTTACCAATGAACCCTGAGGTGCCGAGTGGAGTATCGGTTGGGTCTGTTTTATCAATCTATTTGAAACCTGATATACCCCAAATTTTACATAATATTGATAAGATGTGTTATCAACTCAATCGAAATAAATCATAATTTACTCTTTTCTTTTCCGACTCGCCACATAAATTAAAATAATATAAATAGTATAAAATTAAATAAATATATAATATAGAAACATCGTACAATATGAGAGAGATACGACAACGGCAGCGGTACGGATTGATCACTCTGTAACGACATGGAATAAATTATGTAATAAATCCTCCTTAATTCATAATAAACATGAGGCCTTTTAAAAGGCCCCATTTTGCCGACTAGGAAGCACGCGACTCATGCTCGGGAGGCTGTGGGCTGTGCGCTCTTCGCAGGAACGGTGTCTGTATGTCAACTAAGTCAAAACGCCATGTAGTTAAGTAGGACTCATGAATTACATGATAAGTGTCTGCTTCAGTGCCACCTGTCTTACTCATACCGTAGAAGAATCGCAAAATTACTACTTATTAAATTATCCTGAATCCTACTCCTCATTGAATTCGGTTTCGCATACAGCCCCTTATAAATAGGATAGATTATGTGACTAAAATACTAATCTTTTTACTGCTTGAGGTAAAGGTACTCGCTATTAAAAATAAATAATATGCTAGTTCATACATTATATATTCTCTCGAGTAATAACAAACTCTATTATTTAAATATCAGAATGTATCTCCTCATTACACTGTATTATGGTAAATAACCTAGGGTTATGTAGAACCCATAATATAGGAGCTATACCATCTCACACGTTGGGATCCGGTTCAGGGTGTAAATATATGTTAAAGAAGTATGCTAACGGAGTCAATAAATCTCCTTGTGGTCTTTGGGAGCTATCCAACGTCCAAAAGGGGCACTCAGTTGGCACATAACGGTGATACGTCGCATTCTTTCAGCCTTGGCCGGATCCGATGGCCTTAAGGATAATTAAATTTGGTCGGGGTTGCTTGTGCCACTCACCCCTTGGTAGCGGTGCAAACTTGGGCCAGGCCACCCTCCAGCCTATGGCACTCATTGGCACTTCATTTGGGCACATCACTTGGCACCATCACCTCAGGCACTCACCAGGCACTCATAGACTATTCAATACTATTTTGAAAACTTGTTCAAGCTCGTACGTTCTAGATAGTAGAACATAACTAAAATTTTTCAGGCTCCTAAATTATACGGCCCTACAGAAACTTAATGATATCTCTGCGCACCCATGGATACCGCAGGTGAAATTTGCGCCGGGCCGAGTAACCACTGAAATGCTCACTCAAGTGTACGTATATGCGCCGCAGAGATCTCGGAATGATTTGATCCCATGGGTCACGCCGATTTGACTGCCGACCCAGCCCGAGATCCCCTTTGAAAACCCGATTGTAGCTATTCGGGCAACCGTTCCAAACTGCGATGGTTCTCAAATAGACCTGGGGGTTTTTCGCTGATCGCGACCGCAATTTATTCGTAATGGTAGCCTCTTTTAGGTCTAATTAACATCCAGCCAGCAGTTTGCCTAATTAAGGACACTATACAAAAAGCGACTTTGCTGCGCTAAATCATGAGTCTGGCGGTAATTTTAAGGAAGAAAAATTAACTAGTTAGTACTCTACTTTAAGGCAGCTTAAACAGTTTCGGATGCCTTCCTATTCATAAGGCAAACTTTAGGTGTAAGATGTTTCATACCTAGAAAATATCCCCATTTCCCTCGAGTATCCCAACTATTACGTTATGATGAGGTCAAACCTAAGTGTGACCATGGCTAAGAGACCAAATAACAGGGCTATATGGGCTATTAGGGAGATCCTTTTTAAGGGGGTCGTGATGAAGGTATAAGATTAAAAGGGCAATTTATATATGGTTCTCGCTCTCGAATTGCGGTAAAAGGACTTTTGGTAGAAAAAAAATGGTTTTAGTGTTATAAAATTGTTTAAGCATGGCACTTACATACGTTCGAGGACTGATTGTTGTAAAGCTCTCACTTCACTGTTGGCAAGATACACCTTCAGTGAAATATTGTGGCTCAGTCACCTCCATAAGTGGCGTAGGATCAGATTGTGTGTAGTTGCTTGACTGTCATGGCACTCTACTCCCCACCACCATGGCACTCACCAGGCACTCACCGTGATTAATTTATCTCTAGACGCCACCGTTAAAATAGAACATCCAGACTTAAGATCTTGGCCTTACGGTTCTGTATTTGGGAACTTTACGAAAAATGCTCATCATGTTTACGTGGGGTCCCAAAATTTGAACCCTCCGATGTGCTTGGTGTATCCGTTAGTGGGGCCGTTTAAGTGATCACAGCACTTATGTGAATATCATCGGTACCAAAAGAATGAATAAGACATCAAAACTGCGCAACGATAATGCGGGAAAAGGAAGGAGAAATAGGATAGTTTAGGGGCTGTATAAGTAGATGTATGTGTGGTGTGTGTGCGAAGTTAGGGGCCTTATTAAATTTAGGGGGGCTGCCAAAAAATTGACCCCATGCATAAGAACCAAAGTGGGATTATGGTGTTTTACCGGTCGTACGAGTATATCACGTAAGAAGTGCATAAAGTTAAAGTGAAAAGACGATGTCCCATGTGGATTATAATATATGGTAAGTGTTATTAATGCGGAAGAGAATCCAGGATTGGCTATGGGTGTAAAAGTTGTAGGACCTGTGGTGGTTAATCGAGCCACGTCGCGGTTCTGTGGGTAGGTTTGGATTGACGGCCAAATTAGCGGCCTGCGGGTGGGGGCTCAAAAATTGAACCATGGATATGGGCAAGCTTTTGTGTGTAGGATAGAGTGTGATAGGATGTGGGGTTGCATGATGACTGTAGTGATAGAGGAGTGGTAAAGACATCAAAAAGCTGTGGTTTTATAAAGTCTCACGGCTAAAGAGTGATCCCATACATACGGTTCCAAGCTTCATTAGGGGAACAAAAAATAATTATCCGATGGGGCCTGAAGAGCCCAATCGAACCCATGGGTGTAGTAGTTGTTAAAAAATTGCGTGGGTCAGCCCGGACCGAATGACCAACTAATGGTCTAATGCTGTGCGACACAAGATTTGGAGAAAAGTCCAATGCCAGCAAAAAGGGTTAAAACATCAAAAAAGGGGCTGAGGCTCACACCATAGAACAGTCAAAAAAGGGCTAAAGACAAAAATTGAGCGGTGGCTGACCAGCACAACAAAGACTCAAGTGGGTGTAGTATTAAACTCAAGGTCAAAGGCCGAGATTATCCTCGTATGCGTCAAACAAAGGTAAAAAGACATCAAAAAATGAGCGCATAAATCCGCGCCTGAAAGCGATAGAAAGAGGTTATTGGCCTGTTGGCGAAAAAAAACCAAATTGGAAGACCAATGAGGGTTGGGTCTCGCGGAAAAAAAATGTGGATGGGGTACGTACAACGGTTGCTACGCAACCGTTTTGGCGCAACCCTTTTTCGAAGGTGGCAAAAGGTTTTATCGTGACAGCGGTTGACGGAACATTAACGCATACCTGGTGTTGTTGGCGCCCTCAAATACGATATAGAGGATGACGCCAAAAATAGGTTGCAGTATCAACAAATTATAGTGGGTCCCAAAAATACCGTGGGCCAAAAATGAGCAGCCATGGAAGACCAAAGGGTTTGTCGAAAAAGGTCAAGGGCCCAAAAAGGAAGGGGCCAAGAAAGGTCCCAAGGTCAGGGTAAAAATTCCCGAGGCTCAAAAAAGTTCCCGCCGTCCCCTCCAGAATAGGTCCCAAAAAAGTCGGCCGGTCATTTGTTCAAAGAATTTCCATCATAGCTTACTATCATAGAGATTATATTAATTAATTTATATAATTTCTATGTATTAATATAGTATATATTTATATATATTAATATAATATATTGTCATCAAATATTGCCATTTTAGAGTGAACGTATATCATTAATCTTCTATGATTTATAAAGCGCCAGCACATCCCAGTCACGTTCATAAAAATAATATATATTATTTTGTTATAAAATTAGAATAATATATTTATAATAATTCTAATAATCTCTAGAATCCGATTTACCATATAGTATTATATAAATATATATATATACTCAGTAGATACCACTTAGCTGGTATATAATATGCACGATTCACTATCTATCGAGAACTCATAAGAGTATATGAAATAACCGTAACTCAAGGTTTTTCTTATTAGCTATATATATAAACTATTATTGTTAAAAAATTATATAGATTTTAATTCAAACAGTGACTTGCATAATACATATATTTATTATAATCATTCTCACACTGACTGATTTTCTACCAATAATTTATAAAATAAAATATAGTTAAAATAATTTCTCTTGGCCTCATATCAGCTTTTAAAAAAATTTGCTATAATAACACTTAAAAATGACTAAAATATCGAGTTCATCTACGGATTACCGTTATATGAATTTATTATTTATGTATACTTTATCTATAAAATTGAATCATTGGTAATTAATAATACCGTAATCTATATAAAAAGAGTTATATATTATATTTCATTATTAAATTAACTATTAATTTATATGAATTATGCATATTTGTGATTTGGATAATAATAATAATTAATCTATATATAAATAATTATAATATAAATGGCATATTATTAAATATAATATTATTGTAATTAGATTAAGTCATCCTCGTATATTTTATAAATATATTATTAAATAAAAATATTTTATTGATAATATAAAAATTTTTCATACTCTGGGCTAAGGCTCATACGGTACTACCGGCTCCGACCACTATATATTATTTATATACCTATCAAAAATCATAATACACTGATTTATATTAATAAATTACTATAATATACATTAGCGCTCATAAGGCTATCGATTCCTTACCGCTTTCCCCCGGATCCAAAGCTAGATCCGCTGAATTCTACATGTTTAAGACACATATTGATATACTCACTATAATAATAGTACTGTTATAATGTATTATACAGGCAGCAGTGTACTCTTTTTGTTGGCAGTTTTATCTACGAAAAATAGTTGCTTTCAATCCCTCTGCCTCGCTGTGCGCTCCCTTCGCCTGGTCACCTTTCGACAGCCCCACAAACGCACACGGCGGAGTGCTTAATGTGGCTTTGTGGCGTATATTTACAGCAACATTACTATACGGGACTAATTACTTACCAATTCTTAAAACTCTTTTTGTTTATTATAGGATTGGGGTTCCAGTCACATTCTCAGTCATTGTCGCAGTCCAGTTGTCATTCAAATAAAGTCTATTTTTTGACTATTCAATAGCATAGTTCCGAAATTTTCTTTTTTTTCTCTTTTCGAAAGTATGCAGATAAAATTTTATATCTGTTTATGAATACCACTTGGACCTCTTCCCATTCTCCCCGAATCTTCCTTATGTGATGTTCCTTTTTTTATTTCCATTCGGCCTTAAGCTTGAGAAACATCCTACAATTCCAGGGGCATTTCACAATCCCTACACATCATTTCTTGTGCAGGTATGCTTGCACGCTTACCAAATCACTTTTTATCGACTTACAAGAGCATTCAATTCTTCCTCAGCCTGGAGATGAAATCACAAATAAAATTTGAAAAGTAGCCCTTCTATTCCTACTCTCAAACGCTCTACAAAGAAAGTAAAAAGTGGTGACTTAATAGGAGAAGAACCTGAAGAAGAACTACACGTAACAATTCCAGGAACCTATATAAGCGCTAAGTAATAGAACCTTCGGCGCCTTATGTAAGTGTGATCGACAGTATGCCCGCCTCGACCTCTTTCTCTCCCTTTTAAATTTGGGTGTTAAATAAGTCAACATGACTAATGGCCAAGAAGAATTCCCCAACCACACCAGCCGCAGCCATTGTATCCATTCTTAAAAATGAACCCATCATCACAGGACGGATATATAAATATTGCTGGCGAAGCCCAAGCATCTTCCGCGGTCGCTAGGACGCCACCATACCGAAAATATTGCAGAACTCAAACACTTCACCACATATGTAACTCAAAAAATATTATACTTTCGACAGTGATGGATTTAGATTTGTCTGTGGACCCCTAAGCCACATACGTTGAAAAGATTCGGCACTGAGAATACACAAAGTTAAACGTAGAATATTCTCCGAAATCACCCCGAACTAATCCTCTCTCTCACATATGTTTTAACGGTATTAATCTATATTATATATTACTTAATTATACAAAGTAAATTGAACATTAACTGTTTACGCTTTCTCTTATTAACCCTTTTCAGGTGCCCAGAAACCGAAGTTAAACAATTGAAAGTGAACTATGTGATTCATGATAAGCATATCTGAGGGAAGATAATATTGTACAGAAAATAAAAAAGTCACCAAAGATATATAAAACATTTATATATATGAGAAAAAAAAATATCTTTATGCTAACCAAGAATTAAAAATTAAAAAGGGAATATTAAAAATTAAAACTCTATATGAAATTAACACACACCTTATTATATTCTTGACATTATCCATCAGGACGAAAAAATGAAAATCCGTCTTTTCATCCAAGGCCAAGAAGCCTTAATTGACAAGTACTTCGTTTTAGCATTTAGTGTAATATATTTGCGCTAAGACTGATTCTATCTCGGAGGTTCACATTTTCATTGGCAAAAAATGGTTCATGATGGACTTCCATTTTGGAATAAGGTTCGAAAAATTTTCTAATAAATTAAGTGTTTTAATGTACGAATATAATCCCAAATTTCGACTGGCAATTAGAAAGTTCGTTTAGTTCGACGGGAGCGAAAGGGTCTAAATACTTTTACAGAAGATACATTTACAACTTGCGCTATCTGAATTTACAACTGCAAATTCAACAATTGTTTGTTTTTGTCAATTTTATACAGTAAATCACTTTCATTCTATATAAGTGCTAGAATTCCAAGTCGTTGCTGGTCCACAGTTGATCGTTTCACGTCTTTAATTCTTTTGCAGTTGCAGAAAATGTAAACTTTTCTGTACTGAACAATTATGATAGCCATTAAATAGAATATGTTATATTCCAGTGCTCGTTCCGTGTTGAGAAAAGAGAAGAGATACCGGCGGGTTAGTGTGTAGCATTGTAACCATATTTATGCGGCACTTCCGATCAGATTCTATTTCATCGTTATATATGCGCAATACTAACTGAATTCTTGCTCTTTATCCAGCATAAAATTGACGAAATTGCAGGAAAATCGAACTAAGGTCGTTTTTGAATTTAGACAGCATTAAAGTATATGTAGTAGCAGCATCGATATCTTCATCAGACATAGATTCATACTGAGTCAAAACACCAAACCTCTGCAGCATTTAGAATATGCTTCAATACGTTTCGCGTGCATATTTTTAGTAGATCAATGAACGACAAAAGGTGCTGATTTTAATTTTTCACTGGCCAAGACATCCCTCCAGATATCTTGTTGCATCTCCCTTCATCCTAACACCTTCTTTACGCTTATGCCTCGCCGACGATCAGATTTGTATTTGCTGGCTTGCCTAACTGTAGTGCACTGTGCGTTGCTCATACATGTCAAACTTCTCTATTACTACAATTTATCCAAAAGTTGTTCAGCAAACCAACAGCTGGTGTTAATTCGATAGTCGACCTTTGCAGCAATTACACACAGCATTTGAAGCGCTGGCAGAAATGTCATCCATAGGTCTCACTCCATTTTAAGGCAACTTCAATGGTGTCCATGCCAGTTTGCTAGTGCACCAGCTTCATTGTACTGTGCCGCGTTCTGAGTTGCATCCTCTGAGATCTCCTGGAGGGTTTTTTGAAGCCGATCGTACCTTTGGAAAACTGGGACTAGGCATTTTCGGTTCTTTTTAACATGGTTTAGCAACACATGCCAACTACGGATTGACTACAACAAAGTATGATACAAGCCGTTCCAGGAATTTGGAAAAAACATCTGCTCAAAGCAGCCAATCCACAGCTGACTGTCCAATTAAATTTAGAGAGTGAACTGCGCAAGGATCTGTTCTTGTTTTTCAAGATTTATTGCATGTCATTATATATATACCAAACATATTACTGCATTAATTCGGAAGTCGGCCGAATGCAATTTTCAAGTTGATTTTCCAGATCAGTAAGATTAAGCCAAAGTGTCAGCTAGATTCTTATCCTGTGTGCGACTAGAGTAGGTTTGAATGTAGAAAAGCTCCAAAGGCTGCATGATGTGCCTTTTTGACGTAGCCAGAATCATGGTTAACTGGTCAGAATGTGTAATTTCTGGAGAAGAGTGCACAGAATCTGAGAATATCGTGACTTAGCAATCTCATCCTTGATGACTCTGAGAAATCGATTAACTAGTATACAACACAACAGACGATATGGATTTTGTCGTGGTACGCTGGTTCGATGGCTGAGGTACTCGGCTGTTTTAAAGCCGAGTAATTTTATTTGACTTTATTACAAAGCCGAGCTCGGATTATTTTATTATTTTATTTATTTTTATTTTTTTTATATTTATGGTATTTGTTGTTATTGTTATTGTTGATGTTGTTTAGCTGCCTTCGTTGCTTTTCGAAACCAAAATGGTCAATTCTGTCCCACTAGACTAAAATTTGGACCTCAAAGCACATTCTGTTCGGCACACCAATGGAAATAGCTTCTTCGTTCTCTCTCTCTCTCTCTTCTCTCTCTCTTCTTCTCTCTCCTCTCTCTCTCTCTCTCTCTCTCGTCACCTATTAGGCACAGCTGCAGAAGTTCTCACGACGCTTAAATCCACATGATGTTCAATACTCTCTCATTTTCCAATATCACTAAAGTCTATTGACATCATTAGAAAAAACCTTCTCATTAAAACTCTATATAATGATAATTCTTCACAGAACAAGGTGTCCTTTCCCTTGGTTTTGTCGCATTTCAAAGACTGGATATCCTGATCCCGGCAAAATAATAAGTCACCCTATCATCTGTCAAGCAACTTTCACGAACACTGCTTAAACGGGTAACGACGCTTCATTCATGGGTCTTAACATTATTTTCAATGCATTTTAGTTGACTATAATTTTGCAATAAGTCTAAAAGTCATAGCATCCTTGCTACTTAAAAACTCGCACAGTTTGTCTGACAACCCAGAAGACAACAACACGTATTGTGATACCTAAAAACAAGCTTTACTTCTCAATCCGCAATTAGTTTTTCCAGACTAAAGTAAACACTTTTTCCTCAACACGGACGACTCAACAAAAGGCATTGGAAACCGTTCTCTATCACACGGATAAAAATAGCAGATGCACACTCTTTGTCAGTCGCTCTCTCTCTCTCTCTCAAAGCGTTCAAACAAATATAGTCACTAGCAGCAGGAAACTTAGCAATTTAGTATTCGCTTATCCAAATTGAAGAACATGATCTTGTATACCTCTTTAAATTAATAACTGATAAAGCGACCTAACTCTTAACCTATCTCTTTAGACACATAACAACTCACGAGTCCCAGACTAGGAAAGCTGCGCATCTGATTTCATTACTAAGACTTTATTCTCACAAATAAATGTCAAGGCTGGCAAATTTAATGTCAATCGATGCTATTTCATCGAACCCACCCACTTCTCATCCCACAGCCCTCTACGATCTTCTCCCCCCATTCCCTGCCCAACTACACATTCACCCCCCCCCTTATCTTCGTACTAGATCCTCTCGCAGCACAAAAATATTTTCTCCTTCATACCTTGAACAAAATCTCATCACACATAACAAGCAATTAAATCGGTTTGGAAACACGGTTGAACTTTTATAAAAAAAAAAAGAGCGAATAACAACGTCAAACTCTACTCCACATAATACTTCACAACATTCACCCTCTCACCACTTATCCCTACAAATGATATCCAAGAGCATATGCTACAAAACTCCCACAGGTTGGCATTGTTGAAGTAGCCAGGACTCTTTTGATAACATTTGTAAATCAGGAACACTCAATACACTCCACTCTAGCTTCAGGTCATTGTCTCTTGAAAGAAGACATAACGGTTTAACCAGAACGATACACTTTTCTCCCAATTACCACTCTTACATTAAACCCAATTTTTGCAGAACATGCATTCTGATGCATTAAAGTATCAAAAGTGATATATCCCCATAACTCAGCCTCTATTCATAAAAATAGACCATCTGGGAAGTCTAAAACTATATTATCAAGGGGTAACATTTGCGACATCTATATGGTACCTCATCCTTTGACCGCCACGTTCTCAAATCTAAATATATTCTCTATTCTTTATAAGATCCTAACTCACACGGATATGTCGAATTGTCTACTCTCTGAATAATCACACACTGCTAGAGACATTCAGCTCAAGCCCCCTACCCATCCTTAGAAACGTACTCAAATTACTAAATAACAGCACACCTAGGTTAAAATCTGTACTATAGCCCCAATAATTAGATCAGATTATTAGGGGATAGATATCCAATTTTTTGACGTCGGGCTGAAGCCCCATTTTTCCACTCCCCCCAAAAAAACTGGACATAAAATTCCGGAATTTTCAGCCGATTTCTTACCCTATTAATAAACCACACACTTAGTTAGAGCTTTTTTCGCCCCTTTTAATAAACGTTGTTTCTGTGTTATTCTATGATGTAGTCATTCTTTCAGATAGTTTTCAATTTTTCAATACTCCATTATGAATATTATTCCATATCGAACTTTCAGAATTTTTTTACCTTAAATTGACTTCTATACTTGAAATTATGCAATAGATGGTCCATTAACCTATACACATAGGCAGGGAGGCAATTTTCATTTTTTAGTTTTGTGCTCAGCGTTGTCCATATTCAAAAATCCCATTTTTTTTTATAATTTTTAAATTGAATCAAAAATTTGAAAATTATAAAAACTCATCCCGAAATCAACCTCACATTTGTTCAGGGCTGTACAATTGTGAAGTCAAAGATGCATATTTTATTTACTTCTTAGGATCTTTTTTTAGTATTTACTCAAAATGAAAATTTTTAAAAAATTATAAAGAGTTACATTTTTTTTGAATTTGTTCCTAAGAACAAAATCCGAAGACCTATTGCATTATGACAAAAATACTTATTCTTAGAAACAATTGTATCTTTTCCTCGACTACATATGCATGAAAATTCATTTTTCATTCTTGAATAAAGTAGAAAAAATAATTATATCAAATTTTTCACTTTCAAATCTAATATAATAAAAAATGTGTTTGGAAAATGAGCAACGTGAGCACATGAACTAAAAAATCGATAATTCCTCACTGTAAATATTTCATATGATAGGAATACCTACATCTATGCTAATATTTCAATGTTAGAAGTCTATTTCGAAAAATTCTGAAAGTTGATATGAAAATTTTCAAAAACCATGAGATTTTGAAAAATTGAAAATTCTGAAGAATGACTAGCTCAAGTTCCACAAAAAACACCAGGAAAAACACGTATCTTAGATGGCAAAAGAAGTCTACAGCTTCTTGTTGGATAGGGTCAAAACTCGGCTGAAAATCTCGAAATTTATGCTTCACTCTTCTTTAGGGCGGAGTGAAATATTGGGGCTCAAGCCCAGCAAGATTACAGCGAATCCTTAAACACTTTCCTTCCACAAGCTTGTGAAAAATGAAAGCCCTTAACATAGCTTTGCTAGAAGGGACACCCCCTACATTACGAACGCTCTCTCGTAAAGAGAGAGTCCGCTAAAAAAGTGGCAAACCCATCCCTCATGAACACTTATCTTCCACACCCAAATCCACAATGATATGAGTAAATTCTCTACCCTTTCGACGCATAAACTCTCTCGTACAACAGTACTTTCTCAAATTTCTCTATACGGCACCACACCACTTCCTATACCAACTACTCATTAACAAAAGAATACTTGCACTCCTAATTAAATCCACCTCTTCATTTACCTTCAAACATCACCCACAACATCAATGATCACATATGTAACCGCAACTCAAGCCGAAAGATAGAACACTTATCGATGCAAACATGGAGTACGCCAATGCTTAACTTCAGATTCCCTAAAACTAACAAAATCGATTCATACACCACAAAAATACGAGCTACTTTACTAAAAGACTATGCTATATCGGTAACTTAACCTGTAATGTCTATATATTTGGAGACAAAGAAACCTCATCAACTTTTCCACAAATTTATTATCCGATAAGTAGACATCCCCCTTCTCTTGTATTCTCCTCTCATCACCTCTTAACCAATCCCTTCTCAATGCCTAATATTCAAAAGAACTTAGTAGTCACAGAGACTAAGAGTTAAAATCACCCACAACATTCCTCCCTCGTTACCCCTGCAACCAACAACTCAAATAAAACACACACATTCAACCACAACCTTCTTCTTCACTCATACCCTCAAAAACTGGCCAAACCATCTACTAGGGGTTAAAACCATCTAATAAATCTTCTCCACACCGATTTCCCCCTTTCTCATCCAGCCAACAACACTACTTCTCATATCTTGTACACTTCCTCCAACCTATTCGCATACCTCATTCATTCACCTCCACCACCACTCCTATTTCACAAACCCATTACAACTCCACCCTATTCATATTATCCACACATCAAACCTCTGCTTCCTCTTTAAATAATTCATTTCTCTTCTTCTCACAATACACACCACATCCTAATTATACCACCATAGGTTATACAAAATAGTCTTTCCCACTTCTCGCCAAATACAATCCTACATTTCTAACACCCGATATATACCCAAACTTTCTTCCTAGGCTAATTAGACATAATTTCTCCTCTCCAATCCACTCTCTATACCTCTCACTTTCAACAAGAACAAACACATAAGCCTTAACTCAATCGCCTTTCCCAATTTTATGTCTCACAACGATACCCATAGTCGAAAATTTTCAGATACATTATTCACTCCAAGACCCCCCGGTAATTATAACAGACATACTTTTGAATCTCCCATACAGCCACACTCTTTATATTAACAACACCTCAACACAAAAAACTCTACATAACAATTTAAAAGTCGCAGTCAGTATAATTTAAAACAACATATTCAATTTACTCCAAGTAAATTCAATTGATCCTAACAACTGCAAAATTCTAATAGTTCTTTTTCCTTCTACTCAAATAAGAGTTATACGCATTACACGAGGGACGGTTTGGAAAAGCAAACATGCCTCAACCACGTGTCCGTAGGACATCCTCATTCCTCAAAGATGGA
>JABUQX010129684.1:0-5000 GCA_015478945.1 Trachelipus rathkii
GTTTGTGTCTCCCTCTGCTCTCTCCTATATTCTCTTATCATATCTCTCTCTCATCTACTCTAATCTATATATACTTTACTATAATATTATATTATATATATTATATATATAATATTATCTTCTAATATATATTCTTATATTATAATATATATATTATATATATATTAGCTACTATATATATATATTATATTATATACTATATTATATATATTATTTATTCATCTAATATAATATATATATATATATTACTATATATATATTACTATATAATATTACTTATAAATATAATCATTAATATATCTAGTATATTACCTCTCTATCTCCTATCTCTTCATATATACAATCAGTATCTATCTATCATAATATCTCTACTCATCTATCTCATATATTAACTCTTACTCTCTCTATATTTACTATATATTCAATGAAGAAGAGTCGAATAAATTGGCATTATGTATTCGGCATGACTAGGTGCCAGATTCTTTGAATAATGTTAACCCGTCCTTGTCATCTATCTGTTCTTCTTCTTCATATAATCTTCCTTCTTATCCTTCTCTTCATCTTATTAAGGGCTAAAAATATAGGCGCTGACCTTTCCGCTACAAAATATTGATTGAACTTAACATTTCTTTAGTAACCAAAATACCAAATGGGGTATAACCACATACCAAATGCAGAGGTTTTTCTTAACATATGAAAAAAAAATAAATACCAGTTAATCTCATTCAATCTCTTATAGAAAATTTCTTATTATTCCAAATTACAATATCTTTTTTCTGATATATAATACTATTATATTATATATATCATAATATAATATATATTATTATATATATAAAACTATTATATACTATATTATCATATATATATCTATTTCCTATATATATATTCTATATATATATATATATAGTCTATATTTCCATTTAAATTTTTTCATATTTTACATATATATATATATTATATTATAATTATATATATTACTATTATATATATTATATATATATTATTTATCAGTTATATATATTTATACTATATATATAATAGTATTACTCATCTATACTCTATTATCTATATTGTCTCTTCTTCGTAGTCCCTCTTATATTTTCTCCTCCAATTCTCTCTCTCTATGACTTTTATCTTATCTCTCTCTCTATATCTCTATATCTATTATTCATACTCTTCATCTCTGCTATCTATTGTCCCCTTCAGCCCCACATCTAATCTACTGCTTGGCGAGACAATGCTTCGCTGCGCTCGTACCTGTGTTGGTCTTTTTGAACATGATAACCTTATTGTAACTAGAATAGTTTCTGACGTTACATTAGATCATCACATAAAAAAAAAGTTCTCACTGAAATATTCATTAAACCTACATATGGTGTGTTACTCTTAATGAGGACGTATAAAGAAAGAGAAGAGAGCACAGGGTGTTCGCGGTGGTTGGCGATGCGACGGGAGGAGGTATGTGCGCAGCTACGCCTGGTCGTCGAATTGGGGTTATGTAGACAGCGCACTTATTGCCTGGGCGACAAATTTTTGGTTCTGATAATTTCGCAAATCTCCCTGGCATAAAGTTTTTCCTTTTTTTGAACTTTTTCTTTGACTCTCAAAATATCCTGATAATCAGTTGGGGGAAAAGTATCGCGCGGCGATAGGAGGGGTTGAGGGCTCGCTGGTCGCCGCCTCGCGTCGGCAGGTGGAGGTGTTTTTCTTTCAATAATCATTGAGATGACTCAAGAATCTGCTCCGCAATACACCTGCACGCGGTTTATCGGTGGATTTCCCGTATCGCACACGGCGCTTTTATCTCTGTACGATCCGTGTATTTTCTATTATAGATCACTAACTCTTCACCCTCTGGCATGGCTCTTGCGAATACAATGCTTTCTACGAATTTTTTTAAATTTCTCCATTAATCCAATTTATACGAAAATAATAAAACATTACATTATGAAGGTTATACTTACCGTAGGCGTTCTATTGCTGTTTAACATTCCTAAACCAGTATTTTCTAAGCAGGCTTTCGGCAATGGTCCTCATGTTTTTTAATCAAGTGTCATATCGTTCGTCTCTCTCGGTTACTATCTATCTATCTCTCCCTTGCGGAAAAGAGGAGAGGGGGTGGGGTGCTCTGTCGTCGTCTCGGAAATCATCTCTATCCAGTACTCAGGGTCTAGGTGCGGGGTACGGTCATATTCTATCTGATAATTTTTCTTCCTTTCTCTCTTCTTGCGGCCTCATCTTCATTACTCTACACTATACCTTCCTATGCGTTACTAATGAATCATTTCATACTAACTTAATAATATACAATTCCTAAAACCTCATTCCAATAGCTAAGATAATAGTTATGGGAGGGTTGCGTGCACGAATAGATAGTAATAAAAAGCCTGAATACACGAATATCCGTAAATAATTTACGTAATAATAATAATGAAATAATAATAATAAATAATAATAATCTTAAAGTATTCGAATAAATCGAATACCGATATTCAAATTCGAATGTTCAGAAATAAACACGATAATAGTTACATAGTCTGCTATTCCGTGAACTCAGAAGTATTGTTTACTTAATAAATATGTAAAATAACATAATATTTTATATATAGTTTCAGTTTTCTTATTTCATAATTAATTCCATTTTATTATTAGGGTATAATTAAATATTAAAATGTTAAATAATTATTTAATCATTTAAGTGTTCTATATATCTAAATAATTAAAGTGGTTGAATAATTTTTTCTGTTGATTTGAAATTTTTGTATGAACTAGAATATTATATAAGAGTTCGTTAATACTTACGCAGTGTGTCTTGCTTCGATTCTTTCCATAATATAAAATATGGGATTGTAATGCTCGGATTTGAGAGGCAAGGTCTGTAAAATCCACATGAAGTACGCCGGAATATAGAAGTCGGTGCTAATTGTGCGATGGATAATCTCCATTGAATGTAGATCCCTTTGACTATTAGTGTCTCGCGCGATAAGGAGAGATTGGGGACAAAATTCATCGTGTGCTGCATCTACGTCCGGTTTAATTCTGTATAACCATGGACCGAGTAACACCGCACACCAGTTTCCTTCGACTGTCTGCTACCATACTACCGTCAGTCAGGACCTTTAAGCCTCTTAACCCCTCCAGTGTGGTTCTGCCATATCTACTCTCTGTATATCTTTACTTGTGGATATATCTTTATGTCCGCGTCTACTATGTATTGTGATTGCCTTAATATCAGGAAGACTGACCGTTATTCCTCTGGATGATTGTTATCATCAGCCTCCAATCCACAATCGCACCCCGCTGATTCTAACTATCCTCTCATCGATCTTGACAATGACACTATCCGTTCACCGTTGTTTCATCTACCAGGACTGAGTTGTAACTCGAACCATACTGTATGTATTGGAGGATGATTGTTAATTGTTGCCCGGACAGTGTTTTCCTGAGCTTCTATCTTGTTTCTCGCTCTCTCGTGTGTGTAGGTATTAGCTTGACATTCGTACTTCTGGTTAATGCCATGCCCGGAACTCTATGTACCGGTTAAGTCCCTTACTATCTGTGTTTCACCACACAGAGCAAGCTCGATGTCTTGTTCCGTGGCGCTCTTCCTCAGTCATCATTTTTTGTGTGTGGTTAGACTGTGTCTGTCGTGGACACGCATAGATAGATACTCATTTATGCACGGGTCACTATAATACTCCCTGCATTTTTGGCTCACTTTCCCAGCATATTCGATGCCTAAAGTCGCAGTTGAGTCGACCCCTTTATACTTATTGAGCCGAGTGGTGCTCTAGAGTGAGCCAGTTTTAATAACAGCAATGTGTGTTTGATTCATTTAGCATCAACGGCAAAGGCTCTTTGCTATCCATTGGCCCTTTTCTTCCCTGCGTTTTACATTCCTGCAGCCCGATGACGCAGGTGTCACAATGTTCGCATTACTCATTTTCCCAGGCCCGCGTGTGTGTAATATAGGAATTGCACTCACTTAAGGAGTTATATTTCCGTTGCGTCCAATAATTACAAAGACACTCAATCTTTGGTAGATGTGCCGCAGCTATACTAATAATACTTCAGGTACAATGGTGATGTTAAATTTATTCTGCGCCGTCTGTATCCCTCATACAGTCTCCCATGTTCATAATACTGAATCCTTTGTGGAGGCTGTGGAGGTGCTCTCTGCTAAAGCTTCCAGCATAGGCTATTTTATCAAGGCGCTAGTCTTCACCCCAATATTTCTTATCATGCTATCCGGCGAGTTATTGTGGGGTTGCATCGATGGTTCCTAGGCGTCGCCGCACACAGGCCAAGCGGATACACCTGAGTAAATATAGACGTAGGAATATGGCATACTCTCCTCAGCTCGTGTGCAGACGATAACCTCTCTTACGATTAGGTTCCGCACCTCATAGTGACCCAGGTGAAATAGCTTCTCATCTCGATCACCGTGACCCACTTCATTACACCTTGTATAACACCATCTTGTAGACGATTAGAACAAAACCACCCGCCTCATCCATCTCCACGTGTACTCTTTCCATTCACCCATTCCACGTATATTAGAGAGCGCCCTACGTATTCTGGTTTTTCCTTACTGATAGAATCTCTACAATTATACCCCTTTATCCTGTGTGTTATTAATCCACGTGTGCCCACTCCAGACCCGGACGACCCGCACGTGACAGCGTGGGGAGTGCGACTCGCAACTGCCTCGTCTCCGTTTTCCCGTTCACTATTTACGCCTACTCATGATTACTGCTTACCGCGCCACAACCTGTTGTTCCCTTTGCCTTTTTGGTCTGCATCGTGAGCAGTTATAGAGGAGATCACTCCTGAGGTGTAGTATTCTCGTTCCACTGTTTGATAGTCTTTCACACAGTGTGGTGGTATGTGGGGCCACAACCAGTGTGTGCCTTCCATTCCCATCCCCCTCTCCTTCCGTCGCGAGTCACCTTAAAGGCTTTTTGTCTATGCACACAATCCGACTGTGTTTAAAGCAA
>JABUQX010129684.1:10000-12500 GCA_015478945.1 Trachelipus rathkii
TGGCGGCGGTGTTGTGTATGTTAGAATGAGGAAAAATAGAAAGAATCAGTTATTTCACAAAAGATATTACATAAACCAGATCTCCTAAAACTACAATAGCTTATCACGAGGTGTTAAATGGATATATCATTCTATTTTTTGTAATCCTCAGTAAAAATTTATTAGTTTATTACAATAATGTATAAAAATAATAAAAAATAAATAAAATATAAGAAAAAAAGAGATAAGGGGTTATAAAAAAATTCTACACACAAATAATTCGGCATATTGGTTTTGTTTTGTGTGTGCCGGGGGAAGCGTCGAGTCGAAGCAAGGGCACATAGTACATTTGAGAGATGAGTGATATATTTCCTGTATAAAATTTAAGTACCAGTCTATCATGTCAATATAGATGGACTTTTTTTAAATAAGCCTCTATATGGTCCTGAGATAAGCTTATTATTTGATATAACTGGTTTTATCTTTAAAGTTATATCAAAATATATTAATATATATAATTAATATGTATTAGATATTAATGTATTTGATAGGAAGGCCCACAGGCAGGTGATGCATTAAATTTAGGATAATAAGGGATTACTTTTGTCTGTACTGTTAAATAAATATATACTATTTATATAGTGTAAAAGTTATTTCTTTATAAATATCTGATATACATAATAAGTTTATTATAAGAGCAAAACATAACTTACAATTTACGTCTTGCAAATCAGTCACATTTAATATTTACACTAAGTTTGTGGCCTTCTTGTAATGTGATAAGTATGTAATTAATTGTATTGGTGAGGTATTTAGGTGGGAGGTATAGGAGCTAGTATAATAGTACAATATTGAATGGTCATTAAAGAGTTGACAAGGTATATTACCACTCGTGAGTCACATAGAGTTGGTAGGGGCTCAAATGCCGTAGCTGTTGACGAAAGAGTAAATTAGTGTCCTTAACTCATTGTCGCATGAGTTCCCTCGCCGAGAGGGACCACGCGAGAGGACTCTCCTGCGTACTCTCTACGACACATGTTGCTCGTCTGACGAGAGGGGGGCTTTACCTATGTAGGAGGTTGTATTTCGTGTAGTGAAGAGGAAAAAACCACAAACAATAAATTTAAAAATCAGAATTAAAAGTCCAAATTAAATCACACTGAAGTAAGATCAAGTACGTATATTAAACAATAGTACACGTTGGTTCAGCTAATAAATAACTGAGTTCGTCTCCTTTTACGATCTATCTGGATTACTTCCATAATAATTACTTGAATAAACAATTAAACTATCCCGGAAATTAACCATCCTTTTTAAATTTGCTATATATATATTATTATTGTCTATATTCTATTTAGCTGATTTTCATAATTGAGTCTAAGAATATATATTATATTAAAACACCATAAAAGAGCATATTCCAAAAAATGTAGTGTTCATATTCAGTAAATACATTATTATCACCAGATAAGTCTATTTGATAATGTTAATATTGAGAATAGTAATATATGATTTTTTTTTTGCCAGCAACGAATAACTATTATTTATCGACCAGCTATCTATACCACTTCTAGCAGAGAATGAGTATGTACGCTTTGTGCTCACACACAACCATGATAAATTATGACTTAGTTATATATGTTAAGTTTATTTTAAGAATATTGAAGGCAAAGTTGTAGGTTCACTTCTAAAAAAATAAAATTGATAGAACAAATATGAGATACAAGAATATAAGCTCATCATTACACAAAACATTAGAATATAGATACTTAGTCAAACAATAGTATTAATTATTATTTTTCATAACTATTTTCAATTTTTGAAAACATATATGTTTTTACATATTCAATATTAACATCTGAGAGAGAGGTAAAATTACGTACTAATTAAAGAAAAATTTCATTATTACATATATAAATAAATTCCTTTATTAATTATTAATATAGGTTTTTTATTTTAAATTGAAATTTATTAAATATTAATTTATTATACTTTTTAAAAATATGAAATGTAAGAGAAAAAGATATAATTATATATAAATAAATAAAATTAATTTGATAGATTTTAATATAGATAAAATAAAAGGCGTGAATGGCAAGTATTCTAATTCTGAGCAATAATCATTATTTCCAGTTCTCGTCCACTTGTGTTCCAACATCTATCCTTTTCTTTATTATGTGATAGCTGGCAGATAATCATAAAGTATCACATATTAATATAATAATTATATATTAATATATTTATATATATATATATATATATATATATATATATATATATATATAGTATATATAGTATATTATCATATATATATATATTATAACAACTATTTGCGTAGGCCTGTATCCTCGTACGTTATTAAGTACTTAGTAATGTTAGGGGATAATTTAAAAGAATAAGTTTAAAAGGAATTATCTGAGAGATATAACGTAACGAGTTTTAATCTTCGTCGCAATTACTAAAGTTAACTATAATATATAATATACGTGTTATTTTCTAAGAAAATTACCTCAGTATTGGT
>JABUQX010129684.1:17500-18572 GCA_015478945.1 Trachelipus rathkii
ACACCCCAGCGACGATTGATTTCTAAGGCCACACTAACCCGCGCACGTGGGCATCCAACAGATTCTACACTATATAAGTATGAGTTTATTTTGCTACTAGGTTGACTGACGTAGTGACCTCATAAATATTATATATATTTATGGTTTTAAATTTTTCATTAACAAATGATTATATAATTATATAATTTACTCTTCTAAAATTATAAACGGGAGTACGGCTATAATAATGGTTTGTTGAAGTGAGTGTAGCAGAATTAGTCTCAAATGTAGGCTACCTATTATGCCCTAAATATACTGAGGAGTATCCTGTATGTAAACTGTCCTATAACCATCTAATCACACTAAAACACCTAACAACACACTACTATTATTTATAGTATATATAATATACATATATATACTATAATGCATATATATATATATATATACACGGATACGTAAATAACACATACTCATCGCATAGGCTAACTTAATTAACACTATACACGCAACAATACTAGTTAAGGTTATAGTCATATAATCAATTATTATACACCACACTAAAAACCCTATATATATATATAGTATACCGCCTAGGTATACATATATATCAACCCTAATCACCTAATGATACTATCCATAACATATATACACCTATACCATATCACAAGACACTACTAGAAGCACTTATAATACACCACATAATATAAACTCAATATCACACACATACCCAATTATAGACTCACTTACAATATACCTATACACTACTCATAGATCACTATATACTACTCATCCATAATGACAACTTACACTCTACCTACATAATTACATATAACTAATCACATGACAACATATATATAACTGAGCACATATATCACACAATCACACACCCACACATTACATACTACACTCGTAATATTTTTATAGGTTGCTCATATATCAGACTTGAGATGATCACCTCAGACTTATGGCCTCAGCTTTAGATTGAGCCTATGCATACTTTGATTAGGCCTCAGCTTTGAGATAATCATTCATTGATGCTCACCCATATATATATCTAAGCTTTGTATGACTTTATCTTATTGAGTTACTT
>JABUQX010129685.1:0-2500 GCA_015478945.1 Trachelipus rathkii
GATTGTCATTGAACACATTGACTTAGATCTATAAATTTCTTATTCCAGGGACCATTAGTTTCACTTAACTATTACATAACACAGGCTAACAATACATACCCTTCATGTAAGCCTCAGCACAACTCAAGCTTAGTCCTTTACAATCACCAACGAATTTAATTGCCCAGGCCACTTCTGCCATTCACAACTTCCTACTACATTCTGCATCCGTTCCTTCTCATCCAACATATGCCCCTAAATATTTAAACTCAGACACTTGTTCCAGCTGCTCACCATCTAAATAACTTCACACTGAGGAACTGGGGTCCTCCAAAACTCCACAACCATAACCTTACTCTTATCCACGTTAACTTTTTCAAGCCCTCCTTTTACACCACCCCCTGCCAAAATCTCTCTACAATTCCTCTCAAACTCTCTTTCCAGGATGCAAACAAAGAAACCCCAAATCAAATCCCCGGCATAATAATAGGGTCTAGTACTCTTAAATCTCTCCCAATTCTCCAGTCCATTATATCCCCATTCCTTTGACTATCCCCAGCGTTTGACTGTTTTCCATAACCCCCCCATCCATATACAATGAATAAACCAAGGAGGACATAACACAAACCCTGTCTCACTCCGCATTTAAATCTAAACCAATCACCCATTGGACACCATTTATCTTACACATCTCCTATCTTAATACTTTTGATTCCTTTCAGAAGCTAACCACCAACACCATATATCACTAACCACTGCCATAAAGGCTTCCCTATAACCTCATATCATACGCCTGTAGGCCAAAATCCCAATTTAAAAATCTAAATTTCAATTTAAATTTCTTCTTCTCCCTCATTTTCTCAAATCATTTGTTCCAATTTAAAGATTTTATCCACACATCCTCTCCCACCTCCTAAAAACGGCACCTTGTTCTTTTCCACCCAATTCAAGTCTTTCAGTCACTCGACGCACTCTTTTCGACCAAAATATATTACCAGCATATATCTTCCCTACAACAACTTCAAATAAAACTTAAATTCCCTATTTCTTTAACAGTTCCCCTTTCTTCCCCCTTTTTTCAACCTTATATAAGGGTCTTATTTACCCTTGTATCCAATCCCTCGGAACATACCCTCCATAAACGCCTTTTAAAAGCAACTTTCAAATCCAAATCAATCACCCATCCTTCGCCTCCCGTTACTGGCCTTCCATTTTCACCAGTAATTTCATTCTATACCTGCAGATTTTTACCATTCTTCAACTTTCTTTCTCTACCCATATCCTCCTTGCTAATAAACTCATCCCAAAATACCTATTCCTTCTTTCACCATCAAAACCACACACACATTTCACTATTACCTCTTTATTACTGTTAATAATTGTGGCAGATTTTACGAAGTGTTCTTTCCCCACTCCCCTCACATCCATTTCATCAGTTTAACAAAAGCAACCTCCCTTATTCATATTCTAACGGCAGATCCCCTATTCTTCATCTTAACCTTTCCGCGGGGCTTCTTTTCCAGAAGGAGCTCCTATTCCTTGTTTATGTCCCCCATTAATTCCTCCTTCCAAAACGTTCATTTACTCTTGTTCTTTCTACGGTATGCCCCTTTTTAGTATTTCTTTCCTCTTATATATTCCCAAGGCAATCCTTTCCTTTTGAACCTTTTTTCCCATCATTGCTTTAGGTAACATTCATCCAACCGCTTTCTTTTTTACCTTATCGGTTTCATCCCAACCCTCCTTCAATTTCCCCACCATTCAACTGTTTAACATCTTACTCTAACTTTAAGGCAACATCCACACCAAACCTTTCCTTGCCCAAAACTCTTTTACAATTTTTTCCTTCATTTTGGCCCCTAGATTTTTGTTCACGGTTATCAAAACTTGTTTTACATTCAACCGATTTACTAGCGAGGGAGCGCTCTTACATACTTATCTTATTTGGGTCTGTCAAACTCTAAAAACTTTCCACTTCTTAATTTTCACCTACTTCCTTTCGTTATCACCTTCCTCTCCATCCAAGCCCCACTACTTAATTACAATAGAACTAATGATCCGATAATTCATTCAAACCCCTCACGATTTAACATCCAACACATACCTTCAACATCTTCTTCACAACACAAAATCAATCATACTTTTCCTTCGATACCAATCTCTAACCTACACCAACTTAGTTTACCTTATGGATACTCTTGGTGTTTTAAAAGAAAAGGTTATTACTTACACACATACCTCTCTCGTCAACAGAAATCCAATCACCTTCTTCCATTCTCAATTTCTCCGCCAACCCCCACCACCTGTTATACCATCCCTTTTTGGATCACCTTTATCCAACCATTCAGGTCACCCAACACTATCAATCTGAAGCTTCCTACTCAACCCATCCAAGAACATCATTCAGATTATCCCAAAAAGTCGTTCTCTCTTTCAACGTTTCCCTCAGATGGACCATACGTTACAACCACAACTACCTTGCTTATTAAAAAAAAAAAAAAAAAAAAAAAAAAAAAAAAAA
>JABUQX010129685.1:5000-22586 GCA_015478945.1 Trachelipus rathkii
AGCTCACATTTCTATATTTCTGTAGCCTTCCTACTCATTTGAAAGATGCAAGAAAAATATATCTAACTTCAGTTATATTTGATAGCTTCAGCATTTATTTATTCCTTATAGTAAATAGTTATGTTCTTTAACTTTTTCTTTAAATTCTCTAAAATATATTGAAATTAGGATTGCTGAATCTTAATTATCAACTTTTATATGGCCATATCTGCTATTTTTTGCAGTTTCCACAATATTATTAAAGACAAATTTTTTTGTCATACCAGCACCATCAAATTTCGTTGAAGAATCCTATTTTCCTCCATCAGAAAAGCATTCTTTCAACACTTTCTGGAAAATCTATTAGATCAATGCAATTTGCAACAGCTTATTCAATCCAGATTTTTGTCAGATTTTTTGAAAAAAAAAAAAAGAGTTCATGTCTTCTAACTGTTCAAATATTTTCCAAGTGAAATACAAAATTTTAGCAACTTAAATAGTTTCAAGTCAAAGCTGAAGGCTGGGGTAGGTTATCAGGTCTTTCTCCAGACCAAAGCCATGTTAGCCTGCTTGGTATTTCTACATACAATACACCATTCACTACAATGAGTACATATGGATCTTGAAGGGTGGTTTATATATATTATATATAGTATATATTTATATATAATATATATATATATATATATATATATATATATATATATTAATATATATATATATAATATATATATATAATATATATATTATATATATATATATATAATATATATATATATATATATTATATTATATATATATATATAATATATATATATAATATATATATATATATTCCAGGAGAATTTCAGGTTTTGATAATTTCTTTTTAAAATTGATAAAATTTATTTAATTTGAGTTTAAAGTACTATTTTAAAATGCAACGAATGTTTGGAAAAGGAAAACCTCAAAGAACCTCCTCCAAATCTTCAAGACTGCATTTCAAATGTCGATAGATAGAGCAGAGTCCATGATAAAAAAATTGCACGACTGGATCTAAGAGTTGTAAAATACAAAGATCAAAATGAAAAACGGTTAAAAAAAAAATCTTATATGAAAATTTTTGGCCCATAAGCCTAAAGCCTATATATCGGTGATGCAGGGTCTTTTTATTTTTTTTTTTTCTATTTTTTTTTTTTTTTTTTTTTTTTTTTTTTTTTTTTTTTTTTTTTTTTTTTTTTTTTTTTTTTTAATTAAGCTAATACCAATGAGTGATTTAATTATGGTCCATCTGAGGGGAACGTTGAAGAGAGTACGATTTTTTTGGGATAATCTACTGAATGATGTTCTGGATGGGGTGAGTAGGAGCTTCAGATTGATTAGTGTTGGTCGACTGAAAGGTTGGATAGGTGATCAAAAAAGGGGATGGTATATAACAGGTGGTTTGGGTTGTGGTGGTCGGGAGAAAATAGAATGTGATAGGAAGGTGATTGGATTTCTGTGAAGAGAGACGGTATGTGTGTAAGTAATACTTCTTAAACACAAGAGTATCCATAAGTAAACTAGAGTTGGTGTAGGTAGCAGATGGTATCGAAGTGAAATATATGATTGATGTGTTGGTGAAGGAAGAGATGTTGAAGTATGTGTTGGATGTTAAATCAGTGAGGTGGTTTTAGGAATGGGTTATCGGATCTATTATGTTCTAGTGTTTTTTTTCCCAACCCTAGTGGGGGCTTGGATGGAGAGGAAGGGTGATACGAAGGAAGTAGGTAAAATTAAAGAGTGAGAAGTTAGTGAACAAGACAATAAGGATAAGTATGTAAGAGCTCTCGCTAGTAAAATGCGTTTGAATGTGAACAAGTTGATTTTGAACAAATCTGGGGGAGCAAATGAAGAAGGCAATTGTTAGTAGTGCAAAGGAAGGGTGTGGATGTGCTAAAAGTAGGAAGTAAGAATGTTAACATTGAATGGTGGAATGAAGAGGGTGATGAAAGCGGATAAAGGTAAAAAAGAAGCGTGGCAGATGAATGTACTAAAAGGGCAAATGATTGAAGTCCAAAAGAAAGATGGCTTGGAATTATATAAGGAGGAAAAAGAAATTTACTAAAAGGTGCATACGTTTAGCCGAGAAAACAAGAGTAAATGACAGTTTTGGGAAGGAGGATGAATGGGGACATAAAGGGAATAGGAAGCTCTATCTGGAAGGAAGCGCGAAAGGTTTAAGAATGAGAATAAGGGATTCTGTCTTAGAATAATGAATAAGGATTGGTGCTTTGTTAAACTGATTTGAATGGGATGTGAGGGGAGTGTGGAAGAAACACTTCAAAAATCTGCACAATATATTGGCAGTAATGAAGAGGATAGTGAATGTGTGTGGGTTCTGAGAGGTGCTTTATGCAAAAGAAGAGAAGGGTAGAGGAAATAGTGTATTTTGGGATGAGGTTATTAGTAAGGAGGAGATAATGGGTATAGAGTGAGATAGTTGAAGAATTTTAAAATCTGCAGGTATAGATGAAATTCTGGTGAAATGATCAAGAACCGGAGGCGAGAGGTTGATTGATTGGATTTTGGAAGTTTTGTGTAATAAAGGTTTTATGGAGGGTATAGTTCCAAGGGATTGGGAGGAGAGCCAGTTAATAGTACCTTTATATAAGGGTGAGGGAGAAAGGGAACTGTAGAAATTATTAGGGAATAATTTATTGAGTGATTTAGGAAAGTATATGCCTGTGTATTTGGTCGAAAGCAGTGCGTCGAGTTGACTGAAGGATGATTGGGTTTGTAAGAACAAGCGTGCGTTTAGGAGTGGTTGAGGATGTGTGGGATAAAATCTTTACATTTGAAACAAATGATTTGAGAAAATGAGGGAGAAGAAGAATAAAATTGTATTTAGTTTTATGGATTTGTTGCAACAGGCGTATGATAGAGTTAATTAGGGAGCTTTATGGCAGGTATGTTAGTGATATATTATGGTGTTGGTGGTTAGGCCACTGAATGGAATCAAAAGTATGTATGACGATAAGTGAAGCGTGTGTGTAAGATAAATGGTGTCAATGGTGATTGGTTAGGATTAATAGCGGAGTGAGAGGCAGGGATGTGTTATGTGCCCTTGGTTATTCAATTTGGTATATGGATGGGGTTATGAAGAATTCGAAGGTGGGGGATGGCAGGAAATGGTGTTAGAAATGATGTAGAATGGAGATGAGGAGAGGGTGCCCTTCCTATTATATGCGGATTGATTTGGTTCTGAATGTGCGAATTCTTGAAGAGAGTTTGAGAGGATTGGGTAGAAGATTTGGCAGGGTGTGTAGTGTGTAAAAGGAGGAGGGGCTTGAAAGTTAACATAGATAAGAGAAGGGTTATGGTTGTTTGATAGTAGACATTCCTCAGTGTTGAAGTTATGTTAGATTGGTGAGCAGCTTGGTATGGTTGTGAGTGTCTGAGTTTAAATATTTTAGGGTATATGTTTGGAATGAGAAGGGAACGGATGATGTATAGTGTGTGTAGTTGGAAGTTGTGAATGGCAGGAAGGTGGCTGGGCAATTAAATCGTTGGTGATTGTAAAAGGACTAAGCTTGAGTGCTGTAGAGTCTTACATGAGGGTATGGTTTGTTACCTGTGTTATTGTATAGAAGTAAGGTGAGACTTGGTCTGGAATAAGAAGTATAGATCTAAAGTTCATGTTGTTTCAGATGGACAATCTTAGGGTGGTGGTGTTAGAAGAATTGATAGAATGAGAATGAACGTATTTTAGTTGAGTTGTAATTGTGGGTGAAGGAAAAGGGGGAGAAAAAATAGAAAGAGAGATAATGAGTATTTGAAGATGAAGTTTTAAAAAAATAATAAAAAAATATAGGTTTATATGGAAAGGCATGATGGATAGTCGGTGGGTTAAACGAGATTGTATAGTGGCGAAATGTGTGTTGGAACCGACGGCTGGAGAACCGAAGGAAAAAGTGGAATTGAGTTCAGTAACGAATGTTTGAATGAGAGAAATGTGAAGTTTTGGTAGAGGCGAGAAGAAAGGGGTATAAAATAGGATTGAATGGAGGGTTTTGTGAGGGGGTATGGTTGTGGGACCACTGGGTCAAGGGATGAACCCTTTCTGACAATCTACCATAGTGAGAGTCCATCGCTGTCCCATGACTCTAAGGTGGATTTCTGACTGCGACGAGTTCTCGATAATTAATGGTACTGAGGCTGGGCTTTGGCGGTAAAGGCTGGGCTTTCTTTTTCGACTTTGTCATGCTGCTCTTCAACTGCTTTTCTTTTTCGATGCTCGTCCGCACCTTACTCCAATTCTTGGGAAAATAGAAGGTAGATAAAGAGAGAGAAAATATATATATCTATATGGTGTGCCATTATATATATATATTATCATATAATATATTATATATATTAATATATATAATAATATATTATATATTAATATATATATTATATATATAATATATATATATATATATTATATATATATATAGGTATATTATAGTATATATATATATTATATATTATATATATATAATATATATATATATATATATATATCTATTATATATATATAATATATATATATATATTATAAATATAAAATATATATATAATATATATAAATAAAAATTATTATATATATATGGAATGCAGAGGAAATAGGAGAGAAGAGAGAGAGGTGATGATGTATTAGAAGGGCAAATTTGGGATTTGCTAGCTGTGTTTGAAACAAAGATGAAAGGAAAAGGTGAAATTGAGAGGTGCGATGTGAAATGTGTGCGTGCGGGTGTGGAGAGAATGAAGGAGGGAGAGAAGGAGTTGCATTTTTGATGAGTGACCTGTTGCACAGAGCTATGGTAGATTTTTGTGTGTGTGAGTCCTAGGATTCTATTGGTTAAATTTAAAAGTTTGAAAAGGTCAGCGATGTTGTGGTTGGTACGTATCGTTCCATCTGATGGGAAACGTTGAAGAAGAGCACGATTTTTTTGGATAATTCTGGATGGGAGTGAGAGGAGCTTCAGATTGATTAGCTGTTGGGGGTACCTGAATGTTGGATAGGTGATCAAAAAAGGGATTTTATAACAGGTGGTTTTGGCTTTGGGTTGACAGGAGAAAAGAGAATGGTAGGAAAGGTGATTGATTTTTCTGTGAGGAGAGAGGTTATGTGTTAAGGTAATACTTTCTTTAACACAAAGAGTATCCATAAGTATACTAGAGTTGGTAGGTAGAATGGTATCGAAGTGGAAAGTATGATTGATTTTTTGTTGGTGAAGAGGAGATGTTTGAATATTCGTTCGTTGGATGTTAAATCAAGGAGGGTTTAGGAATGGGATTTACGGATCATTATGTATGTTGTTATGTAAAATTAAGTTAGTGGGGGCTTGATGGAGAGGAAGGTGATACGAAGGGAAGTAGGTTAAAATTAAGAGTGAGAAGGTTAGTGAACAAGACATAAGGGATAAAGTATGTAAGAGCGCTCGCTTGTAAATCGGTTTGAATGTGAACGAGTTGATACTAAACAAATCTGGGGGCAATGAAGGAAGCAATTGTTCTGGGTGTGCTAAAGTAGGAAGTGTGGATTGTGCCTAAAGTAGGAAGAAGAATGTTAACAGTGAGTGGTGGGTGAAGAGGTGAAGAAAGCGGTTAAAGGTAAAAGAAGCGTGGTGAATGTACTAATAAAAGCAATGATGAAGTTTCAAAAAAGATGCTTGGATAATATAAGGAGGAAAAAAGAAATAACTAAAAGGTGCATACGTAGGAGAAAACAAGAGGTAAATGAACAGTGGAAGGAGGATGCATGAGGACATACAAGGGAATAGGAAGCTATATTCTGGAAGAGAAAAGCGCGAATAAGAGTTAAGAAAGAGAAATAAGGGGGAATCTGCTAGAAAATGAATTAGGGATTTGGGCTTTTGTAACTGAATGAAATGGATGGAGGATGACAACTGTAAAGTGTTGGTAAAGAACATTTCGAAATCTGCACATATAACAGTAATTGATGAGTGTTAGTGAAATCATCTGTGTTGTGGTTTGATGGTGCAAGAAGGAATTTTAGGTATTTTGGGATGAGGTTATTAGTAAGGAGGAGAATGGGTAGAGTGAGAAAGTTGAAGAATGGTAAATCGCAGGTATATATAAATTACTAGTGAAATGATCAAGATGGGAGGCGAGGATGGTGGATATGGATTTGGAAGTTGGTAATAAAGCATCGTTTATGGAGTATAGCTTCCAAGGGATTTGGAGGAGCAGCGGTTAATAGTACCCCTTATATAAGGGTAAGGGAGAAAAGGGGAACTGTTGAAATTATAGGGTTGTTGTAGGGAAGATATTTTCTGGTATTTTGGTCGAAAGAGTGCGTGAGTGACTGAGGGACTGCGATTGGTGAAGAACAAGGTTTGCGTTTAGGAGTGGATATGAGGATGTGTGGATCATAATCTTACATTGAAACAAATGATGATGAAAATGAGGGAGAAGAAGAATAAAATTGAATTTTAGATTTTTATGGATTTGCAAACAGCTATGTAGAGTTTAATAGGAAGTTTATGCAGGGGATATGTTTAGTGATATAATGGTGTTGGTTGGTAGGCTTCTGAATGGAATCAAAAAGTATTGTATGACGATAGTGAAGCGTGTGTAAGAATAAATGTGTCAATGGTGTTAGTTTAGGATTAATAGCAGAGTGAGACAGGCAGAGGTGTGTTATGTCTCCTTGGCTTTTCAATTTGTATATGGATGGGGGTTATGAAAGAATTCGAGGTGGGGATGGAGGAAATGTGTTAGAATGATGGGAGATGGAGATGATTGTTGGAGACGGTATTGCCCACCATTTTATATGCGGATGTATTTTTGGTTCGTGTGGCGAATCTGAAGAGAGTTTGAGAGATTTGGTAGAGAGAGATTTGGCAGGGTTGTGTAAAAAGTGAGGGGCTTGAAACTTAACGTGGATAAGAGTAAGGTTATGGTTGTGAGTGAGGAACAGTCCTCGGTGTGAAGTTATGTTGGATGGGTGAGCAACTGGAAACATGGGTCTGAGTTTAAATATTTAGGGCATAATGTTGGAATAGAAGGGAACGGATGATGGAGAGTGTAGTAGGAAAGTTGTGAATGGCAGGAAGATGGTGGCAGGTGCAATTAAAATCGTTGTGATTGTTAAAAGGGGGACTAAGTCTTGAGTGTGCTAGAGTCTTTACCATGAGGGTATGTTGTTACCTGTGTTATTGTATAGTAGTGAGACTATCGGTCTGGAATTAAGAAGTATAGATTCTCTAAAGTTCAATGTGTTCAGATGCTAGGTGTTCTTAGGGGGTTGCTAGGTGTGAGAAGAAATTGATAGAATGAGGAATGAACGTTATTAGTGAGTTGTGTGGTGGAAGAAAGGTGGTAAATGAGGAGAATAAAGAAAGTATTGAGATGGTTTGGTCATATATATGGAAGTGAATGATAGTCGGTTGGTTAAGGGATGTATTAGTGGCGAGAGGAAACCCGACGGCTGGAGACCGAAGGAAAAAGTGGATTGAGTCAGAAACGAAGTTGAAGTGAGAGAAATGTAATGTTTTGGTAGAGGCGAGAGAAAGCGTGTATAAACAGGACTGAATGGAAGGGTTATTGTGCATTGGTATGTTGTGACCACCTGGGTCAAGGGTATGAAACCCTTAACATTGACAATCTACCATAGTGAGAGTCCATCGCTGTCCGATGAAGCCTAAGGGTGGATTTTTCTGACTGCGATGGGTTCTCGCTAATTAATGGTACTGAATGGGGGCGGTAAGGCTGGGCTTTCTTTTCTACTTTTGTCATGTTCTTCAACTGCTTTTCTGTCCTATGCTTCGTCACGCACCTTACTCCAATTCTTGGGAAAATAGAAGGAATAAAGAGAGAGAAAAATAATATTAATTTATATATTATGCTTGTTTGTATATCAAACAGATATAATATATATACTATATATATTTTAATATTTATATATATATATATATATATATATATATATATTATATATTATATATATATATATATATATAAAATATACTATATTATATATATTATTTATATATTAATATATTATAATATATTTATATATATTATATGTGAACTGTCAGAGGAATAAATGTTGAGGAGAAAGAGGAGAGAGGTGATGGATGTATTTAGAGAAGGTAAATTTGATGTGACTGAAAACAAAGATGAAAGGAAAGGTGAAATTGAGTTGGTGTATGTGAAAGTTGTTGCGTGCGGGATGTGGGAAGAGAATTGAGAAGGTGAGAGAAGGAGTTGCAATTTTTGATGAAGTGACCTATGGTACAAAGCTATGGTAAACTTTGTGTGTGTGAGTCATAGATTCTATTGTGATTAAAATTTAAAGTTTTTTGGGAAAAAGGTCAGGATTATGTTGGTTGTGACGTATGGTCATCTGAGGGAAACGTTGAAGACAGTACCGATTTTTTGGGATAATCTGGATGGGGTGAGTTAGGAGCCAGATTGTAGTGTTGTGGGACCGAATGGTCTGGAAGTGATCAAAAAAGGCGATTGGTTATAACAGGTGGTTTTGGGTGGCGGGGGGAGAAAATGAGAATAGGAAGGTGAGATTTGAGGAGAGAGGTTGTGTGTAAGTAATTACTTTCTTTAGCAACACACAAGACTATCCATAAGTATACTAGAGTTGGGTGTAGGTTAGAGATCGTATCGAAGTTGAAAAGTTATGATTGATTTGTGTTGGTTGAAGAAGAGAATGTTGAAGTATTTATGTGTGGATTGTTAAATCAGTGAGGGTTTAGGAATGGATTTTTTCCGGGGAATTTTTCAATTATATTTTTGTTTTTTTATTTGTAAAAAAAATTTTAAAGGTTAAAAAAAGGGTGGGGGCTTGGATGGAGGGAAGGTGATACGAAAGTGAAGTAGGTAAAATTTAAGAGTGAGAAGTTAAAGTGAACAAGACAATAAGGATAAGTATGGTAAGAGCTTCTCGCTAGTAAATCGGGTTGAATATATTGGGCGTTGTGAACAAAGTGATACTGAACAAATCTAGGGGCAATGAAGGAAGCAATTGTAGTAGTGCAAAGGAAGTGTTGTGGATGTTGCTAAAAGATAGGAAGTAAGATGGTTAACAGTGATGGTGGAATGAGAGGTGCATGAAGCGATAAAGTAAAAAAGAAGTGTGGATGAATGTACTAAAAGCAAATGTTGAAGTCTCAAAAGAAAAGATGCTTGGCATTATATAAGGAGGAAAAAAAAAGAAATACTAAAAGGTGCATACGTAGGAGAAAACAAGAGGTAAATGAACAGTTTGGAGAAGGAGGATGAATGGGGACATACAAGTGAATCGGAAGCTCTTCTGGAAAGAAGCGCGAAAGCATGATGTAAGAATGAGAATAAGGGGATTTCTGCTTAGAATAATGAATTAAGGATGGTGCTTTTGTAATGATGGAAATGGAGTGAGGGGGTGTGGAAATAACACTTTCGACAAATCTGCAATTATTAACCAGCTGATCAAGAGGTGATAGTGAAAGTGTAAGACATTAAAGAAAAATAAAATGAAAAGGTATTTTGGGGATTGAGGTTAATTAGTAAGGAGGAGATATTGGGTAGAGAGAAAGTTGAAGAATGGTAATCTGCAGGTACATAGATGAAATTTCTGGTGAAATGATCAAGAACGGAGGCGAGAGAGTGATTGATTGGCATTTGGAAGGTTGTTTGTAATAAAGCGTTTATGAGGGTATATTTCCAAGGATTGGAGGAGAGCGGTAATAGTATACCCTTATATAAGGGTAAGGGAGAAAGGGAACTGTAGAAATTATATGGGAATAAGTTTATTGCTGGTTGTAGGGAAGGTATATGCTTGGTATTTTGGTCGAAAAGAGTGCGTCGAGTGCTGAGAGTGACTGAGGTGCTGATGCTGAGGTGCGAGGTGCGTTAGAGGTGCTGAGGATGTGAGGATCAAATCTTTAATTTGAAACAAATGATTGAGAAAATAGGGAGAAGAAGAATAAATATTATTTAGAAGGTTTTATGGATTTACAACAGGCGTATGATAGAGTTCATATAGGGAAGCTTATGGCAGGTATTAGTTATATATGGTGTTGGGTGGTAGGCTTTCTGAATGGATCAAAAGTATGTATGACGATAGTGAAGCGTGTGTAAGAATAAATGGTGTCAATGGTTGATTGGTTTAGGATTAATAGCGGAGTGAGACAGGTTGTGTTTGTCTCCTTGGTTATTTAATTTGTATATGGATAGGGGTTATGAAAGAATTTCGAGGTGGGGGATGGCAGGATATTGTGTTAGAATGATGCGAGAATGGAGATGGAAGTGGAGTGTTGCCCTACCTTTATATGGCGGATTGATTTTGGTTCTGGTGTGGCGAATCTGAAGAGAGTTTGAGAGGATTCGGTAGAGAGATTTGGCATGGGTGTAAAAGGAGGGGTTGAAAGTAAACGTAATAAGAGTTTAAGTTATGGTTGTGAGTGGGTGAAAAGGGACAGTTTCCTCAGTGTGAAGTCTATGTTAGATGGTGAGCAGCTGGAGCAAGTGATTGTCTGAGTTAAATATTTAGGGGATGTGTTGTATGAGGAAGGGAACGATGATGCCCAGAGTGTTTTAGTTAGGAAAGTTTGTGAATTGGCAGAAGGTTTGCTGCGTGCAATTAAATCGTTGGTGAATGTTAAAGGGACTAAGGTTTGAGTGCGCTAAGTTCTTACATGAGGGTATGTTTTACCTGTGTTATTGTATGTTAGTGAGACTATGGTCTGGAATAAGAAAGTATAGATCTAAAAAAAAAAGTTTTCCAAAATTTTTGTTGGTTTCAGGATGATGACAAATCTTAGGGGCAATGCTAGGTGTGGAGAAGAATTAATAAAATGAGGAATGCACGTATTAGACAGAGTTGTGTGGTGTGAAGAAAGGGCGTAAATGAGAAATAAATGAAAGTATGTTTGAGATGGTTTGGTCACATGTGGAAAGGATGAAATGATAGTCGGTTGGTTTTAAGCGGATGTATAGTTGGGAGTGTGTTGGGAAAACTGACCGGCTGCGAGACCGAAGAGAAAGTGGATTGATTCGGTGAACGAATGTTCTGAAGGAGAGGAAATGCGAGTTTGGCAGAGGCCGAGATAAAGGTGCATGATAGTGAGAGAATGGCTGGGTTTTGTGAGGGGGTATGGTTTATGGCCCACCTGGGCCAAGGATGAACCCTTAACCATTGACGATTTACCATAGTGAGGGGTCCGTCGCGTTCCCATGAAACTTTAGGGTGGATTTTCTGTCTTGACGAGCTTTCTCACTAATAGGTACAGAGGGGGCGGTAAGGCTGGACTTTCTTTGTCGACATTTGTTCATACTCTCCCTACTGCTTTTCTTTTCCCATGCTTGTAGCGCTCCTTACTCCCAATCTTGGAAAAAAGGTAGTGATGAAGAAAGAAGAAAGAAGATATATATATATATATATATATATATATTATATATATATATAACTATATATATATATATATATATATATAGTATATATATATATTATATATATATTATTATATATATATATATATATATATATATATATATATATATTAATATATATTCTTTTTATCTTACCTCTTTTCCCAGACTGGGAGTAAGGTGCAGTGTCATGCACTCGAGAAAAGAAAGCAGTATAAGATATGACAGAAAGTCGAAAGAAAGCCCAGCCAGTACCATTAATTAGTGAGAACTCGTCACAGACAGAAAATCCACCCTAGAGCTTCACGGGACAGCGACGGACCCTCACTATGGTAAATCGTCAATGTAAAGGTTTATTCCTTGGCCCAGGTGGACCACAACCATACTAGCTGTAAGCAATCTTTTGTTACCTCATTTTTGTTACGTCGTAGCACTTTAAATTTCTTCTGCTGAATGAAATCGGCGCCCTTTTAACAGATCATTCATGCGAGGGAAAAGAAAGAAATCATCTGGATTCAAATCTGGGGAGTAAGAAGGCTAAGAAAGCACAGGTACGTGGCTGTTCACCAGATATTTCAGGACCACCAGATATTCAGAGACCAGGAGTGACCGTTGTGCGGAGCATTGTCATGGTGCAATACCAAGTTTTTTAGCTTCCAAAAGGTCAGGATGTTTGCGTCGGATTGTGTCACGAAGACGAATGAGAAATGAAAATATCAATTTAAATATGCTGGTAATTGTACGACCCTGAGGTATGAACTTAAAGTGCACAAGACCTTTAATGTCGAAGATGACCTTCATCCTGACTTTTTTCTTTGAGCGATCTGCTCGAACCTTTTGTTTTTGTGGTGAACTAGGACATTTCCACTCAGAGGTCTGACGCTTCGTTTGAGGGTCGTACAGGTAATACCAGTCTCATCGTCAGTTATTACCCTATTCAACAATAATCGATCCACATCCACCATAGCAATGGGCCCTCCGCATATGTAGGCCCACTCTTCACACTGCTCCTGGGTGAGGAATCTTGGAACAACGTGCGTACACACGAGGTGCATGTTCAAGTCTTGTGCGAGGATATCGTGTCAACTGCCATGAGAAATCACGACAATATTGGCAACATCATCGATGGTTTTCCTCCCGTTCTCTAGCAATGGTGCCATCATTGTGCGTAGTTGATAGTCTACTGATACGCTCATCATCTTCCAGCGACTCCTGCCCTTCTTTAAAGCGTGTATACCCCTCGTAAACTCGGGTTCGCGATAATGATTCGTCATCATACCACCTTTATCAAAGCGAATGTTTCTGTAAATGTTTTTCGTAATTTGACACACAATGTTTGTTCGCTTCACAGTGGGCCATTCTTAATTATCACTCTCCAACAACACGACGACAGTGCCTCAAAGCAAACTGAATTGTAAACACGGACACATATGCTCAGTACCGCTTTTCGCTCCTGATACATGTCCTTACATGTCTGCGTACACATTTCTCACAATATATATATATATATATATATATATATATATATATATATATATATATATATATATATATATATATATATATATATATATATATATATATATATATATATATAGCAGTTGGAGTTTTATCTTCCTGGGGCAGAATTAAAACTCGGCTGCGAACACGTTAGTGGCGCTGGTTTTAGCCAGCCTTAATGTTCGATTTCCTGTCCTCCGTGTTACCCTCTGAAAAAGGAATAAAACACGTTAAAAGGAAGTTTTATATATATATATATATATATATATATATATATGCTGCTCTATATATATATATATATATATATATATATATATATATATATATATATATATATATATATATATATATAAACTGCTATTTTTATCTGTGTTTGTATATATATATATATATATATATATATATATATATATATATATATATATATATATATATATATATATATATATATATATATATATGTTTGTTAATATAATATATATAGATATATATATTTATATATATGAGGGTTATTCAAATAGTATCCGGATTCCACGTAAATGCATGTATGAAAATATAGGTAAGTGCATCATGTGCGTACATGTCCATGCAAGCTATCGAGCGGGTACAAGTCACTGATGTAAGTCAGTCCTCATTGGGAGATCACTGTGATAAGACGTGTGTGTTGAAGCCTTGGCGATTTTGAAAATCAAAAGGATCAACGCGTGATGCTTGCGTCAGATCTTTTCCAGCGATCCACCGATGATACGGACTTTATGAGGAACATTATAACAGGTAATGAGTCGTGGGTGTACGAGTACGACCCCGAAACAAAACAACAATCGTCCCAATGGAAAACACCAACACCCCCACACCAAAGCAGGCACGACAGGTTCGTAGCAGCATCATAGTGTTGCTGTTGGTATTTTTTTTATATCGAAGGTATTGTGCATCATGAGTATGCACCACCAGGGCAAACCGTTACTAAGGAGTTCTATCTGGATGTTTTGAGGAAATTGCGAGAAGCTATCAGAAAAAAATGTCCGAGGTTATGGGCCTCAGGTGCCTGGATCCTTCATCATGATGGCGAACCCGCACACACTGCCAATGTTGTGCAACAGTATTTACCGAAACATGGTACAACGCAGGTGCCACATCCTCCATACTCGCCCGATATGGCACCATGTGACTTTTTCCTATTTCCCCAACTCAAGCGGACTCTAAAAGGAAAGCGATTTGATGATGTCATAACCATTCAGCGGAATTCGACGATGCAACTTCAGGCCACCCCGAAGAATGACTTCCAGAAATGTTTCCATCAATGGCAGGAACGTTGGGCAAAGTGTGTAGCTGCAGGAGGTTCTTATTTTGAAGGGGACTAAGCCTCTTAACCTGTATCTCCTATATTTTCCATGTAATAAATGTAATCCGGATACTTTTTGAACAATATTATATATATATATATATATATATATATATATATATATATATATATATATATATATATATATATATATATATATATATATATATATAAATATGATCAGAAATAAATATATATATATATATATATATATATATATATATATATTAAACAGATGAGAGAAGGTCCAGCAAAAAATGCAGTTAAACAGAAAGCTATGCGGGTATTGAAACAAAAAAAAATGTACGAACAACAAAGTGATAATTTGCGCCAACAATCGTTCAATATGGAGCAAGCGAATTACACAACTCAAACACTCAAGGACACCAAAACTACAGTTAATGCCATGAAGATAGGAATGAATGAAATGAAGAAAGAATTTAAGAAAATTAATATTAATGAAATAGAAGATATTCAAGTGAGTTTGAAGTTGGTCTTTTTTCTTACTTAGTTTCCCATGGATTGTTATCGGGTTTCTCCCTTGACATCTAAAAATCAATTTTTGACTAAAACTATTTTAAAATTCCGAAATGAGATAAAATTAAAATTAGGATAAAAAAAATAGTTTACTCTCATTTTTGTACTATATTTTCAATTATATTTTTTAAGACTACTTCATGAGTTTTCCAAAATTGAACACGAACCTCAATAAAGAGGAAATCCTAATTTTTGACTTCGTTTTTCTATTTTTAATCAACGGAACTGTTTGAATAGTTTCATTTCATCTTTGCCCATTTTTTCTAATTTATGCGTATAGAAATTTAATTTTTAGATATTACATCCTGATATCAGATTTAAGATTACAAAACAATATAGGTAGAAAATTAAAAGTAATTTTTAAATTTTGAAAGGATGAAATGTCCGACATGCTCGAGCAAGCGGATGAAGTACAAGAAGCTCTTGGTCGCAGTTATGTACTCCCGAAATAGATGAAGATGATTTACAAGCGGAATTGGACGCTTTGGGAGATGACATTCTTACTGATGGAGATTCGTCTATACCTTGACGAAATAAATGTACCAAGTGCCTCCGGACAAAGAACCTGGGGCGGATACATTAAGCGATGCGTACCCAGTTTGATGAATTTGGACTACCCACAAATGACAAACTTAAAAATTTTATATATATATATATATCTATATATATATTATTTATTATATATTATATTATATATATATATTATATATTATATATATAGTATATATATATTTATTATATAATATTCCCCTCTTTCTTTCTCATCTTCCTTTATTTCCAAGCATTGGGAGTAAGATATATATATATATAATTATATATTATATATATATAAAATATATATATATATATATATATATATTTATATATATATATATATATATATATATATATATATATATATATATATATATATATATATATATAATAAAGGCTTAGCTTTACTTTTCATATTGTTCATACAACTTTTAATCTAATATACTCATGCATCACACTAATGTATAAATAAAAATCAATTAAGAAAACCTTACAAAGTATAACTTCTTAATTTCTTCATTCTAGACTGCTAAACACGGATAAAGTAGAATTAATTTTTCTTTTTTTCTTATATAGTTGATTTTCTTTATTTTGGGAGTAAATGTTTACCATTATGATTATTTTTTTTTAATTTTTAATTTTAATTGTAATCGTATATATATATTATGTTATAAATAAAATATTTAATTTTTACTACATGTTTTATTATACTCATGGATTTTTAAATAATAATAATGGTATGGTGATTGATTGGATTTGGAAGTTGTGTAATAAAGCGTTTATGGAGGATATAGTTCCGAGGGATTGGGGATTGGAGGAGAGCAGTAATAGTACCTTATATAAGGGTAAGGGAGATAGGGGAACTGCAGGAATTATAGGGGAATTAGTTTATTGAGGGCTTGTAGGGAAATCATGCTGCGTAATTCTTTGTTGACACAGAGTGCGTTCGAGTGACTGAAGGGCTGATTGGTGAAGAACAAGGTGCGTTTAGGAGTGGTAGAGGATGTGTGGATCAAATCTTTACATTGAAACAAATGATTGAGAAAATGTTGGAGAAGAGTAAATTTGTATTTAGGTTTTATGGATTGCAACAGGCGTATGATAGGATTAATAGGGAACTCTATGGCAAGGTGTAGTGATATTGGTGTTGATTGGTAGGCTTTCTGAATGGGATCGAAAGTATGTTGACGATAGTGAACCTTGTGTAAGAATAAATTTATTTAGTTCGTGATTGTTTAATATTTAATAGCGGAAATGAAGGCAGGGATTTGTGTTATATTCCTTGGTTATTCAGATTTGTAATATTGAATGGGGTGGCAGGAGAATGGTGTTAAGAATGATGGAGATGAGTGGAGGGTGCCCTACCTATTGTATGCGGCTGATGTTGGGTTTTGTGTGGTGAATCTGAAGAGAGTTTGAGAGGATTTGGTAGAGAGGTTTGGAGGGTGTGTTTGTAAAAGGATGAGTTTGAAAGTAAACGGTAGATAAGAGTAAGGTTATGGTTGCGAGTGAGGAAAGTCCTCGGTGTGAAATTTTAGATGGTTGAGCAAGCTGGAAACAAGTGTCTGAGTTAAATTATTTAGGAAAAAGGGCATGATGCAGAGTGTAGTAGGGAAAGTTGTGAATGGCAGGAAGGGACTTGGTGCAATTAACTCGTTGGTGGATGTAAAGTGTAAAGGGACTTTGAGTGCGCTAGGGTCTTACATGAGGCTATGTTGTTCCTGTGTTAATGTATAGTAGTGAGACTAATGGTTTGGAATAAGGTATAGATCTAGAAAGTTCAATGTGTTCAGGATGAACAATCTTAGGGTCGTGTTTAGGTGTGAGAAGAGTTGATACAGAGGAATGAACGTATTATGAAGATGGTTTTGTGGTGTGAAGAAAGGGTAAATGAGAGAATAATGAAAAGTACGTTGAGATGGTCTGGTCATGTGGAGAAGATGAATGATTGTCTGTTGGTTAAGCGGATGTAATAGTGGTGGTTGTGTTGGGAAGCGACCGGACTGGGAGACCGAAGAAAAGGCGGATTGAGTCAGTAAAAGGAATTTCTGGAGGAGAGAAACGAGAGTTTGGCAGAGGCGAGAAGGTGCATAAATATGATAATGGGGAGGGTTTGTGAAGGGGGGTATGGTTGTGGCCCACCTGGGCCAAGGGATGAACCCTACACTGACGATATACCAAGTGAGTGGTCTGTTGCGGTTCCGTGAAGCCCTAGGGTGGATTTTCTGACTGCGAAGAGTTCTCACTAATACAAGTAGTAGAAAGGGCTAGTAAGGCTGGGCTTTTCTTCTTCGACTTCTTTG